>JAVQJG010163847.1:0-15974 GCA_036024015.1 Craterocephalus amniculus
GTGTGTGTGTGTGTGTGTGCGTGTGTGTGTGTGTGTGTGTGTGTGTGTGTGTGTGTTGCGTGTGTGCGTGTGTGCGTGTGTGTGTGTGTGTGTGTCAGTAATGGCACCAGCAGATGTTGCTTACATTCTTTATGCTGGAGGTTTTGGGGTTATATCCACGCCACCTTGACGAGCTCTCGGCCCCCTCGCTCCTGTTCTCCATCCCCACCACTCGCTGCTTTGCCCAAACGAGCGGGAAAGTCTCAGCGTGGGCCTCTGCTGGAAAAACAAACACAGCAGCTTGTTTCTGTTGTCAAGCTGAAGCATGGACATGAATACATTTGCAACAAAGTAATTCTAGCTTTACTGATTCGATCAAATATTCTGTGAAAACGGTGATCGGTGCCATCAATTAAATCCATTAACACAGTTTTCTTCCTTTTTTAACTTTAAGTAGCTTCAGATTTGTTACCCAGCTTGTTTTTTATGTGGTGGTCTCACGTTAAATGTACCCATGACTGCACCATCATGTGCAAAAATCATATCATGGTGTTGCAGCACTTTAGAAAATAGTCAGTCACCGTAAGGTTTTCTACTGCACACATATATCTCACTAACTCACCTTAATGGTAGCTGCTTCATCAAAATTCCAGTATGTATCTTTCACTGATAACCTTCCTCCATGGGCGCTGATGCACCCGCATACCATCACAGACTCCTGCAGCATTTCTGCCCAGAGGCAATCTAAGGTTTAACCCTTGTGTAAAAAAACTTTAGGCTGCAGTTTGTCATGTCGCAGCAGTCTGGTTTTGATTTTCAAAGGTTCTCCTGGATTCATTTGGCAATACTGATCATTTTACCATGATGGTTTCCAATGCAGAGGAATTAAAGATCACATTCTTTCAGTGGTTTCTGACCTTAGTTTTCATTCACAGAGTTTCTGCTGGCGCATCCTTAAATCTCCTTTTTGACAAACATGCATTGTAGATGTAGAAAATCCAAGTTGTTTGTATTTTATACTGATAAATATTTCCTTAAGCAAATGGATGACTCTTGTGTTTCTGTCTTTCCCTCGTTTACAACAAATTATGTTACACTGTTCCACTTTATTATCAAACTACAATAATTCTGGTCTTAATTTCGATTAAATATTTTCTTTAATAAATTAAATAAAGGTGCAAATCTGAAGTAATTAATTACAGATTTAAGCTTTGTTGTACACAAGAAAACTTATCGACTTTGTGGATTCTTTTCAGTACCTAAAACAACAAAAATTGTGGCATTTTCCTAATATTAAAAATCCAAACAGTTTAACCACTGACTCAACCCTAGCTCCATGGATGTTTTATCTTCATTGGTTTTTATCACTTTTATGGCATTTTTTTCTGATAGGAAGTGTGGGAGAAATTGCTAAAAGATAAAATGAGGATAAAAAAGGTGATTCTCTGTTAGTTATAGTCTTACAGATGTCATTAAATCCGGCACAAGGTAGGACAGAAACAGTAAAACATACTTATGAATGTTTCTCCCTGAAGAGCAGCCCTCATACAAATGACAGACAGCACCAACAGAGGCCTTTAATCTTCATTTTATTCAAAGATAGAAAGTTGTTTTCATTTCAGAGTAAAAAGATGAAATCTTCTTTCATTTTATTCACATTCAAAATTTTGATTGGAACTCGATTTAATATTATTTAGTATTTTTCGGTTCTTTTTTTTACTGAAATAAGTTTTATGAACAAAAGAAATAAGAGTTTTGGGGCTAAAACAAAAACACCTCACTCGGTAACTACTGATGTGAAGCGAAGGCGGCCGTAGGTGGACCGTGGAGCTCCTGAACGTGGGTCGCCACGCAGCGCTGAGCACAGATGCAGATGTTCACAGATGCATAAATACACAGGATTAAAATGTCCAGGTTGGGTTGAAGTGTGAAACATTTGCTTTTGTATTTACAGAGTCCTTGAGCTATGTAAAATGCAAAAAGCACCATGTTGCTCCAACAGGTAGGGTCTCATTTGGCAAAAGATCAAACTGCCCCTTTCCTCAGAGAAGAATGGGAAGTCCCGTCATGTGATCGAGTCAGACGCAGCATGGCCTTTTACTCGGCTTTCTTGGCTTTCCTCTTGCGAGCACCTTCGCTCAGCTCCTCCTTGGTTTTGAGAGGTGAGAGAGGGGCGGCAGCGGGGGCAGTGTGATGGTGGTCCTCCTCACCACCACCCAGAGGAGAGCGGAAGAGGAGATGGCACACCCAGGACTCAATGAGGGAAAAGGGGGAGCCGTGCGAGTGTCTGGCAGTCATCACCACCTGAGCAGACAGAGAAATGTGGTCAGTTCAAGGTACGACGTATTCACCACACTTTGTTACCTTCGCCAAGGAGGTTTATCTGTTTGTCTGTCTGTGTGCAACATAACTCAAAAACTTGTGGGCGGATTTCGATGAAACCTTCAGGATAGGTAATGATACAGGGAACAGATATAGGAATCTGGATCATCTTGAAATTTAGTTAACATAACATTTGTTCTTCAATATTTCGATTGGTTGCAGACCGATGTTCATTAAACTAGAGACACTGATTAAGGGTGTGGTTGCCTATCACATCACCAAGTTTGATCCAGATCAGATCCAGAATGCAAATTTTAACACAATTTTTCAAAAATTGCGGGTGCTTTTACTTTTTAGCCTACTGTGCATTTACATGCATATGTAAGTAGAAATTTCTAAACAAGGACCATCTTATGCAGGATTCAATTTCACATCAGTAATATGTTAACAGATTTGCTCTATCTTAATATCTGAGGATAAAGATGGAGATGAAATCAGGGTAAATTTCCACAGAAAGAGTTTGGTTTTTTTTACATTTTCAATGATATGTCACATGCATTACGACCACCAAGGAGGTTATGCTGAATCTATTACCAAGATACTGTGGAAATAGTAGTAATCTAATGAAATCTACCTTCAAGAGATATGTATTTTCTGTACTGTACAGTACAGTACAGTGCTTTTCTAGTTTAAACTACTATATGAAGTGATGTCCCACAGAAACAAGATGCTAAGTTAAAAAATGTGGAAAGCACAGAGTATTTCTTAGATGTTAAAATGTGCTTTGGAAGATTCATGTAGATCCCATGTCATAGAACCCACGGCTTCTGCAAATACCTGCTATAAGTCAACATGGGACACTCCTTTGTAAAACACAACAGGCTGTAACTGACTCAGTTCAACAGTTGCGTGTATGCTTTCATCTATCATCCTCCCTCTTGTCTGTGTGGTTCAGATTTTATAACCTTTTATGTACGGCTGCCATCAGCTGAAGCTGCAGCAGAAAACTGTGCTGACTGGGAAGGATTATGAGCTGCAAACCAGCCCAGACACCTCTCACATGGGTGTAAGACCAGAATTTTTATGCAGCCCTGAAAGGAATTTAGCTAAAACTGTTCATCTATTTTTTGCACATCATTTGTTTTATTTCAGACCTAACAGAATATAAAATAAATCTTAGAACACTTTGTCCCACTTCTTGCAGTATGGATGACCTGTACGTGTTTGCAGAGGTGGACGGATGAAAACGTTCAGCTCCAGCTTTAATGTTCATCTTCAAATACAAATTAAAGACCACGCCTGATTTCTAAGGAGATTTTTATAACAAAACTTGAATTACATCTAACGTTCACAGTGCTCATGGTGTAGGTCATAACAGCAGGGATAAATAACTTCATCCTGTCCCATCATGATACAAAATAAGGGCTTTACCTTGCTCGTGGCCATGAAGAGGGTGAAGATAAGGATGAGGGTGCTCTTGGACAGTGGCAGCCAGTGAGCCTCCTGCAGGGTGAAGAGGATGGCGCCGTACAAGCTGGCTTTGGTCGGGCTGGAAAGACCAAGAACTGATTTTCAGTAAAAAAAACAGGCTGCCATTGTTTAATCATTTAACCCGGTTGTATGACGAAAACTTTGGGGTATTTCAACAAAAACAACTAAATCATCTCTAAAAAGCTGAGAATATAGTATTCCTAACACTGAAACAGTTATTCTTTTTAAAATAGAAGTTTTCTTCTCATAATGACCATGTTAATGATAAGATCCTCTGAAGCGTCATTTTAGATGCTGCCACTAGGAGGCGATAAAGTCAAATGTCAAATTCCTCCACAAACCTGTCCCTGTGCTGAAAGCCCGTTTATCAGGATCATTTATTGTAATCCTCATGAAAACCCAGATTTCTAAACACACCATCTGAAACAAAGCAGTGATGAGCGTATCTCCTCTCACACTCACAATGACATGTTGAGGATCTCGTTGGTCTCGGGCCTCCACACACCTCGCAGCAGCTGCTCAAAATTGGAAATAAGAGCCACTCCGGACCCTGGAAGGATAAAAATAGACAAGGAAGAAAAAAAATGAGGACAAAAAAAGTCTGTGTTTCGTGTCACTGCTTTTATCTGGCTTCAGCCTCTCAGGCTGGACGCCTGCAGGCCCTCTCTCTAACCGCCAGGACAGCAGGAGAATAGATGAGGAAAATGTTTTTAACAAAATATCTGGTAATATTTCTGTTCAAGGACATTATTTAACATTTAGGAAGTTCAATAAAAGTGTCTTTAGAGTATTTGTGCTGCCTTCCACCATCTAACCAGACTGATCTCACAGGATTTACTCAGTGAGAAGTTTATGTAAAAGAGATAAGACTATCACCCCTTGTGGAGCTAAAACTAAATCTTCCATCATATATGTAATGAATGTTGTGTTTGTGAGCAAAGAATTAATTCTTAGCTATCTGTTTCCAAGAGCTTCTTTTGTTTTAAATCAAATTAGTGCAGCCCACATGAGGTCAAAGTTTTCAGGAGGCAGTTGCCTTGTCGGTAATCCAACCTTGCAGGCATGCACATGTGCAGCTCATTCATGTTTAAATCTGGCTGCTCTGCTGATGGTGTCGCAGTCCGTCACTTAAAGCAGCTGTCAGCAGAGAGATCCGCAGCCAGCGAGGACTGCAGATCCACCAGGCAACACCGGAGATTGAAGCACGGAGCGTCTGCTCTAACAGATGCAACATTTGCCCTTTAGTTCTTTTACTCAACTGAGAGAAGCTATGATTATTGTTAAATAGAGCTACCACTATTTTTCATGTTTTCGTGTGTGGCACAGTCACATGACCAAAGTTAATCCGGATTTGTGACGGGAAGGTCACCGAACCAGAGTGACACCAGCTTTCATGATTGTAATGTTGACCGTAGAGGATCAATGAGGGAAAGCGTAGAGTCTTGCAGTTATTAGTGCAGATATTTATCTCTTCATGGCAAGATAAGAAGCAAGGCTGACCAATTCCCTCCGCACCAGTAAGAGCAGCGATGGGATACATTAACTCATTATCACAACAACACATGCTTTGTTGTAGTTTGAGATCATTAAATAATTAAATTGTGAACTCTTAATTGCATTTAAAAAACCACGTCACGCATTGGCCGTTCTTAACTTGCACGATTCCCCCGAAAGGTCCCTCATTTATGGAGCTGACAGTGTTTGTAATCATGTTATGTGCTTAAAGGGGCGAAGCTGAGGATCTTAAGAACTCATGTTTGGGTTAGGGTTAGCTGAGGATCTTACTTTTGGGAGTTTTGCTGTGTGTTTTTAATCGGTCACTGTGTTAAAGAAATGTACACAAAATGGTACAGCACCGACCTTTGACGTATCCGACAATGACCATGATGAAGAAGCCGTGGTGGTAGGCGTGGTGGGCATGGTGAACACCCGCGGCGATCTTACGAGTGCGGACGACCTCCTTCAGAGCCACCAACACCAGTTTGACGGGCAGGAAAGCCACGCATTTGTAGAAGAGGTTCAGCGGGCAGTAAAAGATGAGATACCTGTTTCACATTGATGCAGAAAAATGGTGAAATAAGAGATATTAGAGTGGAGGAAGGTCTGTTTGTAACATCATAGCTTTGACATTACACATCTAGTACACATTGCTGTTTTTCAAATGCAAAAGTAAACAAATATGAATTGATTAAAGGGACTTTATTAATAGTATATTGGCCCACATGTGATCCCAACAGAGTCCCCTGCGATGCACAAGCGGACTCGTTCTGGGTATTTTCTCACCAGACGGCTGAGGCCAGCAGGATGTGGCTGTTGTGTTGGAAATAGTCGAGGGGGCTGCTTCCAAGCATGATGTCTGCCAGGATGTAACTACCAAAGCAGTAGAGCATGGCGCAGAGCCAGGATGCCACGGGACTCCTGCGAGAAACCTCCACCGAGCCTGGAACACAGCAGACGAGCCGTCAGTGACGTAATCCGTAACGCAGCACACAGACACCCGACAACACAAGCTGTTACAAACACACAGCTTTAAAGTCACTCAGTCACATTCCTAGCTGTAAAATATCAGTTATTATTAATCCCTAATAACAATTTATACATTCAGTTACAAAGATTTCACTCTAAATGTTGCTGTGACAGCTTTTCAACTCAGATCATGTCAAACTCTTGTTATCTTTGTTTTAAATGACAAAAACAAAGTTTGATTGAGATTTTTTTTTCCAGAAAAAGTTGTTTCTAAAATTTCCTCCCAGCTTTTTAAGGCCAAACTGTTACTTGGCATCATTGAAGTCTTATTATCAGTGGACCCCCGTGTGTGTCTGTGAGCTGTATCTTCAACTCCAGCCAGCCCAGCATTTTAGGTCCCACCCTGATAATATGCTAATTATTTTTCTTTTTTGTCAAAAACTAATATTCATCTAAGATGAGTCCTCACAGAGGATGCTAACTTTAACAGCTGCAACTCATAAGCAGTGAGTAGTATTAGCTATAAAACAGAGAAGGTAGCTCAGAGATTTGGGCATTTTGGCAGAATCACAGTACAACATGCAGATGAACATAAGTAAATAAAGTAACCATTCTCCAATTAAGCTTTTTCCTAGTGAGAGTTCAGAAATGTTGCCATTAAAATGTCATTCAAATGTGAAAATTAACCACAATTTAGAATGGCTCCTCTCAGGTTTGTGTGAATTAAATAATGTGCAAGTTTTTGCTTCTTTAATTCAGCTGGAAATTGAGGTTAAGTGGGAAATCACATGCTTTGTGTAAAGATGAAAAGCATTAAAGGAAAACACTTAAAATCAGTAAATTCTGAAAAAAAGGTAAATGGTTTTGCTGCTGCTTAGACGATACAACTCTATATAACCTAGTTGTTATACATGGATTATGTATTATTTAACACTTTTGCAGATTATTTTGTTTATTTTTCATCTGTTGAGGTGATTTTGTCCTCAAATTCTGTTTCTTTGCATCTTCTAGTTTTATTCTTTAATAACTGAAGCGTCTTTTTTGCTGGAAATGACATCTGGTGAAATACTGTCATGCATTTTATACCTTAGATGTTTTATGTTTGGCCCAACTTTGTTTTTATAACCATATTTATCCCATTATGAAATTTGCACATCTGCTTCTTTAAGTGACATGTGACAATAAAAAAACTCATTTTTGCCTTTTATTTTTATTTATTCTGCCTGAGCTTGTTTCTATTTTAGCATGGTTTTATATTAAATCAGAACAACATGTAAATAATAAATGTTGATCTTCAAATCATGCTAAGAATGCATACATATTTAATGTGGACAAGGAGGTGGTGTTGTTACAAGATTGTTAGAGAGCTGCAGCAGATCAAGACGTGTGTTTGAATCTTCAACAACAGGTGGGCGAGGGTGTCGCAGTGCGACTGGCGCTCAGTGTAAGAGCAATCTGATCCAAAGAAATGTCGTCCTGCCTATAAATACATTCTGCTAAAGCGCTCGTGCCTTGCAACTGTCAGGCCTGTCATGACCTCTGACCCCACACTTGCCTCTTCTTTCTCCAACCTTAGGGTTCATTCATATTCTCTTGGAGCATGTGGTGCAAACCACAAGGCTCTGACTCGGAGACATGCATGTGGGAGGAACTAAAAGTGATCTGGTAAATGTTGTCAGCATGAGTTATTTGACTGTCAAATTTCAGGTATGAAAATTGGGTATAGTTGCAGCCATGAAGGCAGCAGCATGCTGTAGCCAGCCTGAGCTAAAGGAAAGGAGTCTAACATTAATAACTTATAGACGGACCTTATTTCAGTTTGAAACAGTCCTTTATGGGGAGACATCAGCATAAAGCTGGATCAACATTTTAACACAATCAAAACTTCCTGAGACAAACTAACTTTATCTGTGTGTTCACTCAGCTGCAACTGTGCCTGAAGATTTTTTTTATTTCATTTACTGGAGTAAAAATAGACAGTTTACAGGGGAAAAAACAAATCAGATTTATTACACTCGATGAGGGAGACTGCTTATTTTTCTGGTGCCTGTAATAAAAACAGTGCAGCTCAACTCCTGACACGTGAAAAGCACGATGCATTAGTTGAAGATCAGCATCTTCAATCAACACTGTTTTAAAAATGTCCCTTTTTTTAAACTGACTGACTCAGGACATGTCACAAAAGGCTGTTTGAATGATTATATATCAACAAATAAAGGTATTCTCAAAATGTCACACTGTCTCTTTTATTGAATGAAGCAATTGTTTCTTACTTATTTTACCTTCATGGTTAACCCTTACCAACACTGCTGCAAGTAATCAGAACATAATATATTCAATAAATCCCACCATAGGTGGGATATATAAAAAAGGCAAGCAAGACTGAGAAAAATGTTAAAGATCACATCACATCCTCCAAATAAACACAAATTAATTTAGCTCAAGCTGCTTTAAAAAGACACAACAGCCATCTCAGCGTCCGTTTAGAACATCATGAGTGTGAGTTACACTTGGTGATGTCTCAACTTGAGTTTTAAGTGAAATAAAAGCAACCAGTACACCAACTCATGGAGGTGAACTTTGACCTCTGGTTAAGGAAAACAGGTTCTTGGACTAAATATGCAAAGTGCAACACTCTATTTCATCTAATGTTCAGTATCACTAGCAGACTGACTGAGGCCTAAAAAGAAGTGCAGCAGAGGGGCTTTGGAGGCAAAGTGACTCGGTCTATTTCAGGCTCTTCTATTTATTGCTGGTATGCACAGGCCATCTCTCAGGTTTCGTCCTCCTTCAGGCTCTGTTGCTCAAAGGAGTTCAATCTTGGAGAATATCAACCCAAATCTGAGAGGTTTAATCTCCTCTGGTGGTTTCCAACAACGTAAAAGATATCAGGCTGCAGCTGCAACACACAAATACCTCACAGAAAGTGAGCAGAACTGCAGAGGTAGGTTAGAGAGTTTATGTAACAAGCTGTGCTCTATAAGGATGAGTTACTATAAAGATTTCTTCAGGACAAAGTCCTCGCAGAACTGTTCAGGCAATGTAAAAACTCCTTACCAACAAAAACAAAACGTATTCTACAATAAAGTCCAATGTATCAAATGTATAGTGATTTTGTTGCTGTTTAAATAACTAGGCATTATTCCAAATTATCTAAGGGTTTACATTTTAGTTAACTCTTCAAATATGTTAATTAGATAGATTCTGCTTTTAGTGAATATCTGCATTCAGCTCAGTTGTTTCTGCTGCATGTTGCACATGCAAAGCAAGCTGCATGGGTTCAATTATATTTACCAGACGATCAAGTAATACATGGTTAATTTAACAGCTAATCACTTTAAACAGATATATACTCACCTGGCTCATATTTGAGGTAGAGGATGGACACGATGTAATAAGCAAGATCAAACACGGGAAACATTCCCATTTTGGAGAAAGCCTGGGCCAAATCGGCCAGATTAAGAACTGCCAGCACGTTATCCATGTTGGCTTTTTGATGAGCGGAATCCCTGTGGTTATCTTTTTATTCCAACTGCGCAGTCTGGATCAGAGGCCCCCCCAACCCGATGTCCACCGACTCTCCACCAAGCCCCCTGGTCTTAACAGTGAAAGCCTGTGACACTCAAGCCCTCCTATTAATACCACTCATGTCCACAGCCTCAGCAGCATCATCCTCATCTGCACTACGCCCCAGCTGCTCCGCGTTTCAGAGACAGGAGGTGTGTGGATACCGAGCTGCAAAACAAAAGGCTCGTCCTCCCGTCTTTATCATTATCTTCACCGAAGTGGGCCACGAGTCATTGCTAGAGGGTTAATGAAGCTGGGAGACATAATAAAGCCCCGAACACGTGCCACCGCCTAATACCGACAAAGATCTATTCACCAGTTCACAAAAAACATGTCTTAATCCGGATCATATCCTGCTTCGAGACTGACCCGATCCCAACGTTAAGGATTTTGCGCATTATATAAAAAATGTTAAAAAGGAAGTTGGATTGGCACATAGATATCTTAGATAAACAGAAACGCATTATCTTGTATTTTTAGAATGCAATCAATGTATTATTTTTATCCTGCTTTTGCATGTTTCGTATGAAGGCTATAATACCCGGAACAGTACTTAATGACACCACGAGGGGGAGCCAACTGAACACAGATAAACGATGTGTCTCCTGAAAAAGCATCTTAGTATTTATTTTACGTATTTCGCTCCAGTGGTGGTCTTAATTATCAATTATTTAGTTTTCTTTCATTTTTATTTATTTATTTAAAAATCGTATTAATCGATAGTAGGCTACTGGTATACAACGAAAGACAACCCGTCTGTGTTTACATCTCAACAGTCTTTGAGAACTTTGAAATACGTTAAATTATTTTCCTAACAGCGTTTGTAAGTGTTCCTAAACGGGAAAAAATACAGAAAAATTCTGCATTAAAATCCAAGTGGGCAATTTTTGTTCCTCGGGTAGAGTTAGTCTAATGACACTATATATTCCTCCTTAACTACATTTCTCTGAGAATCAGATTCAGTTGTGGACACAAAAAATGTTTCACAATCACATTAGTCGGTTCAAACTTCTCGTTATTTTTTATATTTAGAAACTGTTGGACTTTGCAGTCTGGACTAAAAACAAACATCATTTGTTTTCTAGACATCATTTGTTTTCATCATTTCTAGAGCCAATACTAGTATTATCTAAAATGTTATTGGTCACATTTCTGATGACGTAAGGAACGCGGAAGTAGCGTGTCTATGTAATGTGACGTGAACAAGATGATTGGAGATCTGTTAATTTTCGGGTGATATATTAATTTTATTACAGATTTTACATAGCATAATATACTATGCGAATTATGTGTGTTTGTTTTGTGTGGTTGTGTATTGTTTCAGAAGGTAGCAGCGTATGGCACGAAAAGCTAACTAGCTATGTGCTACTGCCAGCTCAGCAGCTAATGTTAGCTCATCAGGTAAAAAACAACATTAACTGTCTCAATATCTGTCCTTCAGGACTTTGCTGGTAAATGCAGGGGCGGTGCTGAATTTCAAACTGTAAGTATGATAGTGAGCTACTTCCTAAACGTTTTATGGACGTACATGTGAAGTTGTAAAAGGTCTGTGAACAGTTTGAAGTAAACTGGATGTTTTGCAGAAAGAGGAAGGAGGCGTCGGGATTTGGGGATGAGTCTGGAGCCCCAACAACAACAGGTGTGTTCAGTGTTGTAGAAAAAAGATATATAAGAAAAATTAACTGATTGATTAATTGAAAATAAATGTAAAAATATGTGACAAGTAGCTGTTATAAGTTATTGGCTCTGAGATGGCTAACCTTTCCAGCAGATAAATTGAGGATTGCATGTTAAATACTTTTGAGAAATTCTGCAAGATATTCACTGATCAGCCAAAATATGAAATCCTTAATGCTGCGGAATAAGAAACACTGCTCATTTTGTTACAGTACAGTGTTCTGCTGGGAAAGGCTTCATCTTAATATGGATGTTACACATCTGACGCCTAGACCTGTCACGATAACAAATATAACTGTGCGATTAATCGTCTCAGAAATTATTGCAATAAACAATAATGTTGTGCTAAGAGATGATGTCATTTTGAGGTGATTTTCAACTAATACAATGATAACACCATAATAATAATGCAGGAACACTCTAAAAAGATCAATTAACTTTCATTTGTAAACAACATTTTCACTGGAACTGGAAGAAATTTGAGATAACTAAACAAAAAACAATAAATAGAAGCCTGGCTGTGTCATTAATGATCAATGAAAAACCAAACACAACAAAAAAAAAAACATTAAATAAGAGAGATAATGAGTCTCTGTAAACAAAATATTAAACATGGAGCTCAGACAGGGACACTGCTTTAACCTAAAAGGTAGCAACGAAAGTATACCCGCTATACTCTGTGGTATCGTACGAAACCATGCGGCTGTCAAGTTCAACACGACAGAACAAAAGAATATTATTGCTGCCAGAAAACTTATTGCGCTAATTTTTTCTTACCTTGCAATTAATTCACTTATTGCTTATTGTGACAGGTGTACTGACACCTATCTAAACTGTTTTTGTGGACCAGTAACTCTTCCACATCCCCCCCAACACTAGCGGCCTCTCCCAGCAGGACATCTGTAGGCCCTGCAAAAATTGTTCAGGAATGTCTCAAAGAACAGGACAAAGAGTCCAAGCTTCAGCTGGGTCCCAGTTTTTTTCTTAGATGCCAGATCAGATTGCATCAGTGGCAAGAAAGCCCAAAACGGAGACACTACCAGTCCCACAGCATCCAAAGATCTACTGTAAGGTTTATTTTCACCTAGACAGAAGAAGACACACAAGAATGAGCCACACCACAATCTGTGTTTTCTGCATGCAGGTGAGACTAGTGTCAGTTGAGAGCCTAAACTGTCTCCACTGATTGTCCTCCCTCCAGACAGTTAAACTATAAAAATATGCTTAAATAGTCAGGCAGAAAAATGATCATAATAGAGCAGCATTGATTTATTCTTACATCTACTAACACACCTCATACCCTTCAACACCCCAAGTTTGTCTTCTTCCATGTTCTCAATGGTCAAGAGTTGTAAGCAGAGAGACTCTTGATCAGGCAGATGGTTTCATTTAACCTGATTTATATTTTTAAGCTGTTTTTTGTTGTTATTGCTGTGTTTGAAATCTTCTTCCTCTGCCGGTTTTAGGTGACAACATCAGAGAATTCCTGCTGAGCCTGCGATACTTTCGGATCTTCATCGCTCTGTGGAATATCTTCATCATGTTCTGCATGATCCTGTGAGTAGCTGGACATCCCACTTGTAAAAGTAGGTGTAAAACTTTTCTAACCAGCTGAATGTCTTCTTTCTCTACAGACTGTTTGGATCATGATCGCGGTGTGTGACGAGTGGACTTCCACTAGGATGTTTACTTTTAAAGCTACAATGTGCTTTGATTGGACTCTTCTGCTCTTTTGCTCATTTTAACTGCGGTCATGCTCCATTTTGTTTATATCACAATAATCATAGCTCGTTTTCTGCTCAGGACCTGATTTTTCCTTTTTTTATTTCACCTGTAGCTGTACCATAGTTGTGTGTTCCTGGGGTTTCTACAGAGCATGAGCTGTTTTGTTTATTCTACCAATACTGCAAATATCCTTTAATTTTTCCTTCAGTCACTTCAGCTGGATTTAACATAGACATGAAATCCATGTTTGTCCCTTCATACTTTATGCACCGCTAATGTAATTGAAAAATCTGACAGCAACTTGTGTTATTCATCGGCTCCTATGTGTTCTGCAATGTTTCTTAGATGACAATATTTTCCTTTATTGTGGGATGTGTGCTACAAGCTGATATAAATGCACTCTATTGTAAAATGTGTTCTTGTTAATAATAAAAAAAATACATTTTTCTTATGATATATATGTAAATGGCCTGGGAGGACACATAGATCTGTGTATTGCACTGTAATGCTTTACATGCTATGCATAAAAAATCATTCAAACTACACCTGCCAACAGAAATAAAGTATTCCTCCACATATCTAATAGTCTGCACTCTGAGCTCCAACATCTTCAGTATTTCAGTTAGATTAGTCAAAAATAAGTTTTGTGTACTGTTATGAGGAAGGTCAACATTTAAAAGGTGTTTGTGTAAAATCGCGTCACCATGACCCTCGTGTGTTTTTTCATTTATCATACTGACCACAAGAGGGCAGCAAACATATACTTAGAATCTGCATCAGTGTCAGTTTAATATCTGTTTCTATTAGGAAAAAAAAGCAATTTGGCACAAAAGACACAATCTTCAGAAAACAATATTCAATTTATTTTAAATTATTTCCAATGCATAGAAATACACAAAGCAATAGTAATAGTGTATTAACTTTCTATACAAGCAGTTTGAAAAACAATGCAACAAAAAAGTTTGTTATTCTCAGCCTATGTGAATGTGTGTGTGTGTGTGTGTGTGTGTGTGAGTGAGTGAGTGGATGTGCGTTACTCATGTCAGTAAATTAATGTTATGCCTTTTGGATGGAAATAAGACGGCATCAGCACAGCTACTTCTAAATATTACTTTCAGTTTGTTTACACCCAGTTATGTTTAGTAATGCAGCATTAGATTTATAGTTTGATGGGTTTCTCAGACTAGTTTGTTCATGAACTGGATACAAATGCTCTTTTTCTTTTTAGTTAAGAAGAAAAAACATCTTTTTAAATAAAGATGGCAGAAATCTTCAACATGAACATGCACTATGTGGAATCAGCTAATTCATTTGAATCCAGTCACACCTGTCTTCACTTGAGTCTAATTCTTTGCACCCAGCTACAGATTTAGTTTTCTTTATGCACCTTCAGTTTTTAGTTTGTACATGGTTTGTGACTTGTTACGCAACTCTGTGTTTAGTTTGACATGTTTTAATAATCCATGTGTGGAGAGTCATTGTCATAGATATCTGGGGGTGAAAAAAGATGAAAAAAGTTAGAATTTGTATGTATTGAAGACAAAACATGGATGAAAATTTAATGATGTTTAATGATGTTACAAAAATACAGTAAATCAAGATGGAGTTTATTACACAGCATGAAAATTTAAACTCACCACACGCATAGTCCACGTCATCGTACACATCTCCCTCCCTGAAAAAGTCAACATATGCCAAATTGTTTACTAATTTAAACACACAAAAACAATATATCTGTAATTATATAATCAAAATAATGCATTAATAGTGAGAGTATGTGTTTGGAATGGACACATCTCATAGGCTAATAAACAGTATTCATTCTGCATATTTCTAAACAATATTTTCATAAACTTTTGTAATGAATAATCCATTTAGGTTACACAAACTCGTCAAAAATCAGTGATTAAAAAATCACTGATGAGCTGAGGAGGATTTACTTACATTGGAAGAAGAATAGCTCTTGATACATAACCATCTGCAGGAAAACAGAAAATTTTCAGTTTATTACACCAGCAGATGTACATTATTAGAACGTATTTGTTTTTTAATCTCACATTCACACGGGTGACAAATTCCTCCAAGAGCAAACAGTACATATTTTCATATTTGCAGTTGTACCAGATGAGGGGACATTAGAGAATTCAGACCAGATAGATTTGCTCAGTTTGTTATTGTAAACATAATAAACAACTTTGAGCCAAAACATTAGTTTTATCAAGTTTTCTTCATCATTATTGGCTGTTTAACTACAGTCGTCTTATTCATGGCCATCTTGGTTTTATTGTATTCATTCATTTGTATTGGGACATCTGAGGTTTAACCAGGTGGAGGTTAATTTGCACTTAATATTTCTAACAATTTAATTGTCTTGTTTTTTAGATTTTATTTACACATTAGTAAACACTATCATGTAAATTTGTTGGATTTTTGCCATTGGCTAATTTCCTTGTTTTGTAACTTTTCAGGTTGATACAATTTACAACAATGAAAAAGCCAAACTTAAAAACAAGATTACATGAATTCAGTCTGATCCCGACTGCACATTTTCCATTATAAACTACATTATCCCACCGTCTTAAGTGAAAATCTTAGTGTTTTACTTATAAAGTTGCAGATTATACTTGCAAAAGTAATAGTCTGCCGTTCTTTATTAAGAACGCATTAGAGTGGATGATTTCTGTGGCCTTACTGAACAGGCATATAACATGCATATGGTCTTTTTCATGTTGAGCAGAAGACACATT
>JAVQJG010163869.1:0-20100 GCA_036024015.1 Craterocephalus amniculus
AGATCCTCTGATGTCACCGGAAGATATAGGTGACCATCAGGGGTCACATGTGACTTTGTTGGTATAAACACTCGACCTGCGCATGCGTGAGATGGATACATTCAGTGCTTGAAGCACCGGCTCTGGCGGTCAGTAAGGATGAAATAGAACATCTTATGCATGATTAGCTTCTAAATGACATGATTGGTTGGAAGATGCTCACATGATCGATTCAACTTCAGATGATTGGTTCCTATATTTTGCCACTGAAACGCTTGCTGTTAACACAGCAGAGATCATGCGGCGTTTGTTAAATAAAAATGATTTAATGACTTACAATTCTCCTTTTTTTCTTCTTTTTTTTACATCCTTTAAATAAATAATGACAAAAGAAGCTTTCTTTAATCTCTGGCAGGTAGAAGTGAGATGATCAGAAGAGAAGTTGCAAGTCAGAGAGGTTCATCGCCAGACAAGAGGTGTTATGTCTTTATCAACAGGAAACACGTCTTCACACTGTAATTTCCACTGCATTACGGGGGTGAAAGAGGTAATATAATATCTGAGAAAACCAGAGTTCACACCAGCAGAGTTTGTGGTCATAGTGCATCTTCCATCTGCTGGTATGAGCTGCCCAGTTAGCTCAGCAGCAGCACATGCTAATCTATGAGGGGCCGTATAGGACAAAATGTATTTTGAACTCTACTACTACTACTACTGTCATTTAGCAGACGCTTTTATCCTAAGCGACTTACATTTGAGAGAACAACACAAGCATGAAATCAAAGGGTAGGATGCAGCATGAACAGGCGGACAGCTGGTCATCATGTAGTAGTATGTGTGTGTGTGTGAGTACACAACAAGTCTCCAACAATACCTATTCTGGAGGAATGTTGTATTAATACTTTTTATTATCTAGTCCTGTTTTGGATCCCTGCCAAGAATGTTTACATTTCATTCCAGCAAGAGTTAATCCTGTTTTGCTAAGTGCAGATTGTATACACTCCATTGATTTATAGCCCTGCTCTGTTACATCAAAGACTGTGCTCTGTTTACTAAAGACTGTAAACTGGTTACCAGATGCCATAAAAACCTTTTGTTGCGCTCACAGATGAGCGCCAGTCAGCTACAAGCTTCTTGCTCAGAGGCCTCTCCTGTGCACCAGGGTGCATATGCAATAAAGCTCTGGAACGCAGTCTGACTGAGAGTCTTGCTTTTCACCGGTTGAATTTTCCACCACACTATGTAAAATTCAAAACACATAACTTGCTACCGTAGAACCATCGTATGGTAAGTGCATCGAGCAGTTACTGTCTGATGCTCTCACGCCTCTCTTACACACACCTCCCATATCATGCATATCCCACATTATTCACTTCCATTCCATTAAATTAACTCTCATATCTCAAGGCAAGCTAGATCTTGCATGTAAACTAGTAAAAATACTAGTGAAAAATACTCACATACATGCTATACACACACACACACAGTGAGGACCGGTGTTATATGATCTACTTTCCTGGTCTTAGTGAGGACTCGAGCAGCAGCATTTTGGACTAACTGCAGCTGTCTGATGGACTTTTTTGGAAGTCCTGTAAGGACAGCATTACAGTAGTCCAGTCTACTAAAAATAAATGCATGGACCAGTTTCTCTAAATCCTGTGGAGACATTAGTCCTTTAATCCTCGATATGTTCTTTAAGTGATAATATGCTGACTTCACAACTGTCTTAATGTGTTCATGTCTCAGTCCATGACTACACCCAGGTTTCTGGCTCTGTTGGTGGTTTCACACCTAACTTTCTCAAATGTGTGCATACATGTTGTGGAGGAATCTTTAGATTTATCGTGGTTGATGAAAGAAAAAAGGACGCCTCCCTCGGGAGGTGTTCCGGTCATATCCCACCGGGAGGAGACCTCGGGGTAGACCCAGGACATGCTGGAGGGATTATATCTCTCGGCTGGCCTGGGAGCGTCTCGGGATCCCCCCGGATGAGCTGGCTGATGTGGCTGGGGAGAGGGAAGTCTGGGATTCCCTGCTCAGGCTGCTGCCCCCGCGACCCTAAACCTAACCCTAACCCGGATAAGCGGTAGATAATGGATGGATGGATGGAAATGCATGACGACCATTGTATTGTTTGGTTTAGCCCTGTTAATACCGTCTGGACGACTTTCTCTGGGCTACACAAACGTTTTGTGGATGACAAATATGTACTTAGGTGAAAATTATTTTAACCTCAAAACTGTTTGATCTCCACAAGAAAGACTTGAAGTGACCTACTGTATATGAACAACAGGAATCCAGTAATCAGGGTTTCTCAAAGTGATTCTAACAAGATCGTTTCTAACTTTGTCCTGTAACACCGCCTGTGATGTGAGTGAACCTAACACCACTAAATCTTACATTATAACAATAACATCAAAAAACTATATTCTTTACTAATAAAAATAAAACATGCAAGAGCAAACTTAAGGCAAAAATAAATGGTAGAGAATCCTAAATTAAGCTTGTCCAAATATCTCTAATTCAGTCAAAACATTTTCAAGTAAATATTCAAACGGCAAAAAAATTCTGTATGTGTGTGTGCCACATTTGCCATAAAAAGAAAAAAAATCTAAATGCACACCCTCTACTTTGTAAAGATTTTGGCTGAAGCCTTTACTGACAATAATGGGGCGGATGGTCTGCGTACCCAATGGAACATTAAACTTCCAATATTGCAACCATTAAGCCATAAGAACAAAGAGTGCTCTTGCTGCACATGAAGCAAAATGAACCAGTTGTATTTTCAGTCCTGCTGGAATTACTCAATGTTCAACAGATGCTTTAATGTTATCTCTAACTTTACGAGAGAAAAGACTAATGATTTGTGCCTTTTCACATGAGATGAGTTAGAAGTTGTTTGATGCTGCACACATCTATAATCGCTTCCTCATACACCATTAAGTTGTTCAGCTTTTTCTGCCTACAGCTGAAAAAGAAAAGACTTACCTTGTTTCTGGAAAAGTTGGCTGCTGACAATTTCAGTCATTGAGGACACTTTTTGTTTCTGGAGTTTCTCAGGTGGGATGCAGGAATAAAAGTCATGCAGCAACTGACTGAGGAGAGAAGGTGAGAAGAGACGAGATGAACAATAGGCAGATTATTACTTGTGAGGATAGTAACAGGTTTGTTTTCTTGAAAATAATTACAGCAATTAAGCTATTCAAGAAGATTTTCCAACACATTACAGTCAAAGTTCAAAGTTTTAACAACAGAAATGTCTATGTTCCTTGCAGCATCTTCAAACAATGCAAAGATTAAAAACACAAGCAGCCCTTTAAGATAATCCAGCTGTAAACATCTCACCTTTAAGGTTAGAAAATATGCAACCACTTATAAGGAACACTTAAAGTAACACTGAAAACACAAGCGAGAAACATGAGTTGGGCAGGGTATGCTGCATGAAAACAAATGAGCCGGAGCCGAGACATGCTTTAATGAAGACACAGGTTTGACTTATCCTCCACCCCAAATTCAATTTTAGAATAATTAAACGGGCTGCTTGCAAGCCTTGATGCCACTTAGAAAGATTGAATGCTCAGAGCATGGCAAACCCTCTGTCTCTATTTTTTTTTATCTGTAACTCACTTTGTCTCTGTCTCCTTATATTATGTCACACAGGCCAACGGCAATTTCATTAATGGCATAAAATAATGAAATGTGCACCAAAACCAAAACATGACAAAATGGTTTGTGTGTCTTTTGATGTGTATAAGCTGACACGGGAATACATTAAGGGCACAAAACTTATCAGGCCCACTAATCATCTGGGATGAAACTAATTAAAACCCAAAATGTAAAATGTCAGCCGGCGCCAATGGACATGCAGAGGATAGAGACAATAAAACACCAAGAGCTGACAAATCTTTGCTCGGACAACTCCACACATCACAACCGCAGGTGAGTTTACAGTGCAGAAATGCATCTATACAGGAGATGAGATGAAAATGCTTTGATGTCCACCTCCTGCGCTGTGATTGTAATTCACACGGCTGGCTTGTGGAAAGTGCTCGGGGCGATTCTTATCAAGAATGCAGCGGGGACCTTACTTTCAAGTTCAGATGGCTCAGATAGGTTTGTGTGTGAGTGTGTAAAGAAGTGCAAGAAGACAATAAGGAATGAGTGAATATGCGTGAGAGGAGAAAATGAATGACAGATGATAAAATATGAGAGCACATGCCCTGACATTTAACTCTGCCCTTCAGCATTTTCGTACCCATGAACAGATGTGTGTTTTTTTGCGAGTTTGTGAGCAAGGTGTTAGAAACAATAAGGGGAGGGGCAGATGCTGATAATCTACAGGCATATCAATGAACATAGAAACACACAGAGGTTGAAGGTGGAGAAAGCGGGAATATCATATTAACAGTGTACAAATAAAGAAATACTTGAAGATGTGATTTGAAAATAAGAAAAAAGGAAAAATGCCTAAATAAAGAGGCGATCAGTCATGTCATTTCCTGGCCTTAAGAGTTCATTTCATGTTTGATTGCAGGTCAGGCTGAGGTTAACTGAGCCATTCTGTTTTTCTTTGTCTGGAGTTTGAAAGGAAAACAGAGATGAGCCAAATGGTTTTTGTTTGATGGTTTTCGTAAGACAGCATCTTACTCAGGGGCACACAGAGGAGCCGCTGAGCGGATGCGAGCGTCTGTCCTTGTCTCTGTCAGTTTGATGAGGCTTTTATTACCTGGTAAGAAAGTAAGGGTTAAACACTGGGTGGGAGGTGGAAGAATGAGGGTCACGGAACAAAGTCAAGAGGAAAGCTCAAACAGATCACTCCTATACATCCTCTCTGTCAATGCACCTGAATGACA
This sequence comes from Craterocephalus amniculus, assembly GCA_036024015.1. Taxonomy (NCBI): domain Eukaryota; kingdom Metazoa; phylum Chordata; class Actinopteri; order Atheriniformes; family Atherinidae; genus Craterocephalus; species Craterocephalus amniculus. The sequence goes on from JAVQJG010163869.1 coordinate 4,833, forward strand.
CCAAGGATAAGGTACTACTGTGTGTATAAACACCCATGTGTGTGTGTTTTTGTTTTTAAGGATGTGCTTACCTCAGGAGTTTGGCATCAAATACTTTCTCAACATCGTGAAGGACTGTTGGCAGGTACTTCAGAGCAGCAACCTGATCACACACACACACACAAACAAACAACAAGAATACAGCTACAGTTAAAACTGCTGGCTTAAACCCTGTAGAAGGTGACTTTGTCAAACAGGTCATCGTCACTTGTGTGTGAACGTATTTCATTTTTCACATGGCCGCTTCTCTCTTCCAAACTGCTTGTGACTGGATCTGCCTGAATGTTTGTCTCGGTGTAAGCAGTCAGAATAAGACAAAGACATTATGCAGAAGAATACTGATGCAGCAGAATCAGACAATAGAAGTAGGATCATAAGGAGAAGATGAGACAAAAAACAAACCAAACAAAAAAATAAGAAACTGGTGGCAGAGAAGGTGTTGAGAAGGATAAAGATGAGACGAATGAGATGAGAGAGTAAAGGGAAGTAGTAGCTGGATACGGGGTTAGAGGATATGGGGTGAGAATATGGGAATACCCTGAGCAGCAGCGTGGTGGTGTAGTCTGTTCTCATCAAGCTGTTGATAGACTCAAAAAGCCTCCTGAGCGACTCCTCAAACTCGGCCTGCTCCTTCCCCTCATAGAGCCTAAGAGAACAAAAGAAAATGAATGGAAATGCAACAGGAGAAACAGAATACAACAGACTGCTAGATAGAATGCTACAATACGTGATGTTACATGAGGATGAAGTGAGGACAGGCTTAAGAGCAAACAGGTGTCATGAATAATCACTGGAAATAAATCAGGTATGGGTGAAATGGCCCAAGTTTAAATTCATCGAGACTCTGAAACACATAAGATGACAAACCACATCACAGACTTCCAGCCAGAGGAGGATTAAAAACATCTGACTCGTGTCCAGGACAGGACCATCAAATGAGGGGGGTTAAAGGATCATCCCAACTCAAACTATCACAACTCTAACTTAGAATGATTTGAGTCAACATCCAAGCAGAGCTTTTGCACTGTCAAACACTTTGGAGTCAAGAATAAAACAGTAATACTGACACGCGACAACAAGACCACAAACCAGCTATAAATGAATGAAGAAAGCCGGTAGGACAGCCCTAATATGTGGTGTGCACCACATCAACATAGAATCTTGTGTCACCATAACTATACACTTCATTCATCAAGATGATTGACAGATACGGTAGCTTCACATGTGCTTCAAACAAGAGCGCTTAATGAGTTATTATACAGTTCATTGCATGGATATTTGTATTATTTTTGTGATTCAGATTATGCTGATGTCTGTATTGATTTACGACAAATATGCTGCTACAGGCACACTTTACTTTCCTCCTCAGTGCTGGAAATATACTGTACGTGCAAATGTAATCTTGCAGTTAACTGGCCACATCTCTTCTAATACCCAATTGCTCCAACATCAATATAAATCAATTATTGAATATTACAAGTACTTTGCTTTAAAAGTACCAAGAAATACCAAGTACAAAAGAAAAAAAATGCTTAGCGATGCATTGATAATTATTTCTTGTTCATATCCTGTCTCTCTCTTCCACCGTTAGATTAGATATGAGAGTCAGAGACAAAAAGAACTCCATCTTTATTCATCTTCTTTTTAACATTGATCTATTAAAATTGTCAAATAATATGCAAGGAAAAAAGCATCATGCAAGCTTTGGAAGCATCTTGTAGCATTTTTTCATTAATCATCTGTAACTTCTACCACTTGAACTAAGTGTTACTTCTCAACATTGTTTTTGTGGTAAGTAGCCAGCTGACACCTTCATAAGAACTTAAATCAATCTTCCTGTTATTAAACCATGTACTTATGGAAATCGTCCTCTCACTAAATGAGTATGACTAAGAATAGAACTCCTTAAGGTAATCACTATAAGTAAATTTCATCAAGACAAGATGTATTCAGCTGACTCAGCTGTATACTCTTCTCATACTGTAATGCCCATTATTAAAATTTAAGTCATTATCTGACAAATAATCACACATCTCTTGGAAATACCTATACTGCAAACCCTAAGCAAATCCATATCCGGAGTCAACTTTTAAAAGAAGTATTTATTTTCTACTTTTACACTTGCAAACATTTCCAAGAACTAAGGGTTAGGGTTAGGGTGTTTTTTCTTCATAATTCACATTGATTAATGGGAGGAGATAATGATCACTGGATTCACTCTTTTTACACTGACTGAATTATCCAGAGAGAAGTGAAATTACACCTAAAGTCATGTGTTTGTATGGATGTGATGCTGGGTACCAGCATTACACTCCCTGAGTAATCATGCAGACGAGCAAACTTGCAGTTCAATGCAGTGAATTCCCCACAAACAGAACAGAACCGATAGATTATTATGTTTACAAGGCTAAAGCCAATACTGACAGCTGCTGACTGCTGCAGCCATAACATCCACTAAGTTAACAAAAAACTGGGTTATCTTTGTTGCTGCTATTCACATGCCATTCAAACACACACGCGTCCGGGCCATCTAGAAAATGTTAGTTTCATTTACCCACTTTACCCCCCACCCTCCCTTCTCCTCACCATCTTTGTGTGATTCAATTGCGTTGTACATTTGTTAATTACAATAGTGAGTGCTGGAGGGATGGATTAGCATGTGGCACACAACAAATTTAGCATGTGGGGGTAGAGATTAAGCAATAACACACAGAGGTATTATTACTGGGCTTGCAGAGGATAGTTATGATTACAGAAGCACTGTCCTGCTTAATCCACCAACCCTGTCTGTGTTTAAGGGCGTTGGTAGAGAGATATCCCAGTGTATTGGGGTCAATCTTGATCGGATCGCAGTCAGTTGTACACTTTCTCTTCACAAGGCATTCACCTAAAATAGTTGAGTCTTGCTGATAATAACTTTTTTTGCAAGATGCATGAGGAACCAAAAGAACTGCTGCAACTATTGAACATACAAACAGGCTGAGGCACAGTAAGATGTTAATCTGTCACCCATGCTCTGCAAGTTGTTACAGGAGACAAATGGAAAAAGGAGTGGTATGAAAAGATGACAAACAGCAGGGGGGAGGAGAACAAGTGAGGAACAATGGGGGGGGGCAAGGAAGAAGGCAGGAAGAACAGCTCAGCTGCATGGGTTTGTTGGTACAAAATAGAAAAAAGGTATAACATTAGTTATGAATTTTCTATCTGAGCAAACCAATGACAAATGTCATCTCGGTTCCTATTTTCAGTTCTCGTCAGGATCAGCTGCTACAAGTTATCCACACTACAATCAGGTCAGATCAAATCTGAAATTCAGCTGTTGAGTACACAAGGACGGTGTCCTGACTAAAACTGCTGAAATGCATTACTGCTTTCACATTTGTCACAACTGGGATTATCCAGTTGTGTTTGTGTGCCTCAGCAAACAGGTCACACTGCAGTTTAAAGAAGTATATGTCCACACACAAATGGTACAAGTAGCAGAAACTCTGAAAAACTTTCCCCCAAAGATCTGTGTATTTATGCCAACAGATAAGGTTAATGCTTCGAATATTGATGTTGTTGCAAAGAGGCAGCATATTCTAAATTGTAGATGATTCACACACCTTATTCAACCTGGCAGAACAGATCAATCATGACAGTTTCCAGACAGGCACAAGATTAGCGTCACTGACTTGGAAACTAGCCAAATGTGAAATATGGTCAGTCATCCCTTCGTTCCTGATGAATGGATGAACAAACTGAGAAACTAAAAAAAAAATGCCTCCAGCCAAGGCAGGAATAATTAAAACCCTTTTCTTGAACCAATCAGTGAAACTTGGAAATAGTCTCATAAGTGCATTAATTGCTGTTAAATTCAATTTGCGTTAAGGTTTATTCATGCAGACAAAGCCTTGGGGAATAACAAAAAAAGGTTGTTATTCATTAAAACAATGTTGAGGTTTGTAAAGCTTACTGTGATTTTCTGATAGATGGAGCAGAAAACACTAGGCTTAGGCCTAATTGTGATATTATTATCAACTTTACCTAATTCTTGCTTATGCCATGGTAATGAGATACTATCTCAAAATATTTGAATATTATAAAATGATAACAGGATTAGAAAATAATAGAACTAAGGTAAGGAGGAAAAACCACATTCTCTTACTGTAATAACAATCATGATGAATCTCATCACATCAATAGTACCACAGTTTAGAAAAACGGCAAAAAAAAGAAAACAAAGTAAAATGATTCACAGGAAGAAAATATAAGAAACTGATGTCTAAAGACTGGGAATGGGGGAGCTGGAAAGTATGAAGATGGGGAGCGAAAACAAAGTGGGAATACAGAATACAGCAGGTGATGATCTAGACTACAGAGAAATTGTTAAAGCTATACAGCATGAAGGACAGTAAGAGAGAAAATGAGCTAAATCTGGTATGTTTGCCTTACATGTATTTGAAGTAAACATCCTACATTCCTAATAGAGTTTGCGTGAGCACGAAGCCGTTTTGACAAGCTAATAAATCTTCAGTACCACCCACTTAACTATTAATGACTGCTGTCTTGATGGGGATGATGAAGCAGCCTCTTATATGCACTTTGAATACCAGATCACCAGGGTCTGGTATGACCAGACTCTGTACAATATAAAAAACACATTTAACAAGACATCTTTAAATGGAGAGGATGTGGGAACTGTCTGCAGCATGTAGTTGGGAAACAACTGAGAGAAAAGAGAAAAACAGAAGTGGAGAAAGAGGCTTATCGCTTTGGGATGTCCAGGGGATTTGACAATAGAAGCTTTGTCAATCAGAAGCAGAAGAGGGTTAATGGGATGCAAAGTATACAGAGACATGTACTCTGTATACATTACTGTATATGCCAACACTGTTACACACAGCACACAGAAACACACACTTTGTAATTCACACTAATGCAAATAACTGAGATCTAACTCAAAAACAATCTACCTTCATTTGATCTAACCCTAAATGTGCAGATAACCTAACCTTATCCAGACGTGTTGGTACACCTGGCTTTACTACTTTACTAATTCATTCTCAGCATTATTACAAAGACATCAAAGACATGGCTACAATCAACCATGGTTACTAATGTTTAAAGGGTTTTTTCATATGCCATATTACGTACTTTCTAAAACAATCACCAGATGCATTTTAACCCTTGAGGATTGAGACCAAACCTAATTTGGCTGAGAAATACTAATACAACTTAACATGAATACTGGAGCAACCCCTGTCTACAGGTACTAATTAGAATTAGAAAATTAGAATAAGCTGGAAAAGAGTTTTTATTCAGGCAATTTAACATTAAAAGGTGAAACCAATAAATGTTTTGTACTAAGTGCAGATGCAAGATCTTCCTTTCAGAGGCCTGACATTTTTGTATTTACAATATATTTTTATTGATTTCAAGTAATATTCAATCTAAGCAAATAAATACATTAATTGAAATAAATTGATTTGCATACTATTTGTCTATATATGTACATCAGGATATTCTAATTTTCCGAGTAGTATCTGTATATAAGACTGAGGGACTTGCTTTTGTCTCTAAATGAGTCAATAACACAGTTTTGATCTTCTAAAAACTCAGTATTATAAACTCAGACACACAGGTACAAACCTTGGGTTCATGAACAAATATGATCCCAGATTTGATTGTACCTCATTCATTTCAGCATCCTTCGGTGAGAAGCCTTTATCAGCATCATACTAATGAAGGACCGATGCTGAAGCAGTCATCTTGAATTTTTCTTCTAATCAAACTCTACAACTGAACATTCATGTGGTACCTATCCATGTCACCTCAGAGTAAGAAACCTCTGATTTGAAGACCACTCCAGCATCCTCAACATCAAGATATAGATGTTGGGTTACAGTGATTTTAGACAGAAATAACTGTCAGCTTGAATGACTAAATGTCTCATTTGTGTCTTTGTTGTCATTCTGATGGATAAGTGAGATAGAAAACTCTCCATCAGGACATGTCAGATCCATCAATGTTCAGTTTTTACATGGCTCATAAATGGTGTTTACACTCATCATTTGGTGTAGCTCGGGTAGTTCTCTCAGCACAGTAGGTGTCTCTCCTGCTGGAATCTTGTCTGCCCATGCTGGCTGCCAATTCAGCAGTCCTGCCCTGTCATTAGCTCTCATTTGGCTGCTGCACTTCATCATCAGTACTTATTAGCAACATTAGTGCTGTTGTCAGCGCCTTTTCTCACAGAGCTGTCAAACACTAGCAATGCAGAGTTACAGCGCTTTGTGCACCTTCAAGAATTTTTATTTGCTTAATTGTAAATACCAAATTAACATTTTCCTCATGATGTTCAGACATAAGAAAAAAGAAAACTGCCCACTTACTGGGAATAGAGCATGCGCGAACGAACAATGAATTTGAAGATGTACTCGAGGGCCTTAAGGGTGCGGAGGATGGGCTCACACTGCTCTCCTCGGCTTGAGACATCCAGATACCTCTTCAACACCGACATCAGCTTTCTGAGAGAGAATGATACAGAGCAATGAAAAAGTGAGATAGAAATCAAAGAAAGACAGAAGTAAATCAGAACAGTTCAGGCAGAATTGTCATTTCTTTCCTGGTGTCCTACAGGTTGGAAAGTTAATTATCGACTCAATTTTTCACTTCCATAGAGCAGAAAGACAAAATGCAGCAAAGTGAGAGCAAAGGAAGGACAGGAACAGATCGACTGCCCAGGAGGTAGCTGTGGTGTTAAAACCAAACAGTACTTCATACCTTAACAGACGTACCTTTCAAACTAACAACATTATTTATTGCACTCCGTGATTGGTGCAAAATTCCCTCTCCAGGACATGCACACCTCGCAGGGGTCTCTACTCTTACACATAAATACTTCAGTGTGTCAAAGCACCCAGAGAGAAGTGTGGATGGCTCAGAGTTCAGTCCAAGTTTATGACTAACATTACCCTGCCCAATATTCCTACTCGCATTGTCTCAGTGGCATGCTATAAAAGAATATTCATAACATATAATAAACTGGGCTAAGAAAGGGCTGATTGGTCTGACTTTGTGATGACTCCATTTCTGTAAAATGACACACTGGGATGGCCTGCTAAATTATTTAAAGCTACTCTCTCCTCTTAAAAAGTAAAAGTCCATTTAAAAACTGAACTCTAATCTGGCCTCTCTTCCATCAAAGAGACCCTGAACATTTTTCCACAGTTTTAGCCATTAAAGTGTCCCTAGTTTTGCTCAGATTCACTGGTTAAAGGCAGGTGCAGGATGGTGTATTCTGTATGAGAGCAGTGTAAAATGTAGAAAGAGAGATTTAAAGAGTTTTACATTAAGCTTTTGCCCTGACAGGCAATAAGCTCTAATGGCCCTCTTATAGAGGGTAGATACCACTACATAAGCAGGAGATGGATGAAGAGATGATGCAATGACAGATAATCAGATGGAGTCGCTAAAAAAAATTGCTGTGAGGAGGAAGAGGCTGGTGGGAATAACTGAGGAAACATGGTAAGGGCTGGAATCAGTTGGGTTAAATATAAAACAACACAGTAAGAGAGCGGCGGGAGTTCAATTGGTTTAGACACATGTTCAATTTTCCAATGCTGTACAGATAAATGCTTTCACACATGCTCACTGGGTCAAATGACTATGATGTAAATGCGGAAACAGACCTGAGGGTACACAAAAACTACACTCTAATCTTGCTCAGTCAAACATTCCTGAAAGTGGCCAGATGCACATTGTTCTTCCTTTGCACACATCTTCCTGCATCATGGGACGTACATGCCTACCTATCGGTGTGAGCGAAGTGCTTCAGTTTTAGCTGCGCAGTAAATATTTAAGCTTAGTAGCACATTTTTCTATGGGACAAACTTACAATTCCTCTAGTTGAACGCTTTAATTATTTTTTAATTGTTTGGTAGAAATGCTTGGAAATGGAAAGGAAATGGCCAAATGTGTTACACCCCGTCAGTGCCAGACAGTCCAGTGGGAGAACCGGGATATTTCCCAGTGGCCTAGCCACCGAAACCGCCAGCTCGGAGGTCAGGTTGGGTCAGGCTTGATTTTTAAATAAACCATCCATTGTGCCGTTCATTTGGACATGCTCACACAAGTTCACACAGATGCAGCAGTGCTTGGCACAAACACACACCCTCCCCTTTGTGAGACTGGGACAGAGTCCTGCAACAGGTCGGGTTGGGTTCAGATTTGACAGGATAAACGCAGGTGTCGGGTCAAGTTTTGTAATTATCCAAACGGTTTCTACTGTGCGACTCTACTGTGACAGCACTGTACGCACACGCACCCCTCCTCCAGAAATTTTTGCTCTAGAGGAAAAATGAAGATCCACAGGCCAAGAGGAAAGCCAGAGCCGTAAAACCCCTGAAATATTTGTCCGTATCGGAGCAGGTAAGACCTTAAACACTTGTGGTGTTTAATGTCAGACATACAACCATCCAGCACGACTAGCTTAATGAGAATTTTAGCTGATGGACTAAAACTAACTTTATAAAAGTTTTGATTTGTAACATATTAATTGTAAAGTTTAAAATATGGTTAACTGTGTTAACACAAGATAATAAATTATATGAATATTGAAATCTTTGTATTATATTCATTTAACCTTTACTTAACCAGGTAAAATCCCATTGAGATTAAGAACATTTTGTTATATGAACAAATACTGAATCTAGCTGGGAAATTATGGGTGGCTTTTGGATTTTCCCTTATAAAAATAGAGAAGGAAGCACTGTCAGCAGCACAATGCTGCAAGAGTCACGATAATGTTGGACAGAAGCAGTCAGGACTCCTTTAGGTACAATTTACAAACCCAAATAGCCGGTTTTATTATTTTACGCTCTTACAACGGTAGGCACCCAACCAAACTCACTAATGGTGTTTTGCGTTAATTGGGCGGTAGTGGCCTGGAATGGATTCACATTCCCAGCCTGAATTATTGTCCCAGTTCACCAATGTATCCAGGCAATGTTTCAGCATATGTTAAATGCTTTGTTATGCTTGTTGATATGAAGTCTCAGACTAATGCAACATTAATCTCCTGCTATTTCCATCATCAGGGACCAAACTGAAGGCAGAGCCAATGACAGAATAATGATCTCAATGTAATTATTCCAGGTCAGCGGGTCTGGTTACACTGACTTAAAGAAAGAAAGCGTCTGTTTTTTAAGAAACAACATTGATAAACACGGCACTATTTCTTTACCTCTACTGAAACACATTCAGTTGGCTGATTGCACAAAATAAACCCAAACAAGTAGACAATTATCAAGCTGGTCTGCTCTGTTCATGAAGGAAACAATGGACTACGTTTCCTCATCAATCATGTGTGCAACTACCTCCTTTTCCACTTTCTATTCAGTAAAAAAATACATTTTGTATATTCCTATTGAAGGGCACAACAACGCAAAATTCTCTTTTCCCATTTTGCATTGACATGACAACATAAACTAATCAGCTCAGTTTAACTAAGCAAATATACAAAAAGCTTCATCAACATTTTTTTTAAATTTATCAGCACTTTATCAGCCATATCACAGGCCTCAAGGTGCATTTTTCAAGTCTTGTGTGCTCAGCTGGCATGTGTGATTTTGACTGGCACTGCTGGGAGCAAGTAGAAATGTCATGTCATAGTTAAAAAATCATCTATTAGTCAACAAACACATTCAACTGCACTAAAAACGTTTGCATGTTGCTCTGTTACAAACATGTGAATCAAAATCACAGGTGCGGCAGCGGACCCAAATGTGTCCAAAAACCGGTCGGTTCTGGTCACTGCGGCCATGGCTGGGGTTGAACAATAAACCTTAATTTTTCAGGGATGACATGACAATAAAGGGACTCTGATTGAGGATGCAACCTACTTGTATGCAAGTGTAGCGCTGAAATGCTGCTTGATGTATGCCTCCAGAACTGTGTTGAAGTGCTGGAATTTCCTGTCAGCAATCAGCCCTATGATATATATCTGTCAGACAGAGCAGAAAACACAGAGTTGGAGTCAGTGATATGTTTACATAGCAGCAAACACTTACAAGGCAGATGAGGGTTATTTGCAGTCATCTGACAACCATGCTTGTTTATAAAAAGATTGGCAGCTAGACATGTTAGACTCAAGACAGCTTGTTAAGAGGTCTTCTGCGTATGTTGACAGGGCACACACACACACACACACACACACACACAGAGGGATATCCATAAAACATTTTCTCAGAAAACAGACACCATGCACACTCACCAGGGCATCAAACACAAGGATGTCGTAGTCATCAGTCTGGGAGTGTTCCATCATGATATTGAACAAAGCATCAAGGGTGTCCTGTAGAAACTACACATATGGATATGGAGAAAACAGTGAATTCATGCTGGTCCACATTCTTTCACAAAGACACACTCATATTCAGCACTGACCTTGACCACTTCCTCTCCATCAATGATTTTGAGTTTCTCCAGGTTTTCTTTGAGGAGTTCAGGGCGAGTCCTCCATTTGAGCAGTCCCAAAAGACCCACTGAAGGAAGAGAGGATGCTTTCTATTCAGCTGGATGCACTGTATACTGGTGGCTGCATGCATTAAGGTGCTGCTCAAAGCTAAGCTGGCAGTAAAGGCTATGTTACACAATGAAAAAATATAGAATTCCTCAAGGTAAGAAACATAAGTAAAACCTGCCACCTTGGAAATATATGTGAGAAAAACCCTGGGTATTATGTTGACATTCATGTCAGTGAGTATTAGCATTGTTTACTTTCTAGAAGCAGAAAAGGCAGGTCATTTACATTATATGCCTTGTGAATAACATGCTCGCTAATTGCAAATTACATTTCCATTACCCCATATGTACATCAGCTCTTGCTCAAAAAGAAGAGGGAAGCAGAAACCCTGATGTAAACAAGCTCTGTGGCCATTTCTCCAGTTAGCAAGACATTTAACTGAACATTCAAATCCATGTTTTCAGTCACTAATGTTAGTTTGACATTGGATAGACATCTCTCTCTCTGCGGGGCTGCGCAGTATCTTCATACTCACTGCTCTCCCTGTCCAGTCATTTCTGACACATTATGCCAAGCTGTACATCTGGTGTGTTGCCCTTAACAACAACGTGAGCATGCATGTTGGAGAGAACCCACTTGTGTGTGCGGCTGTGCATATGGTAGAGGTGATTAATATTGCAGGATAATGTTCATTACAGTGATGGACGGGCTTCCTCAGTAACAGCTGTTGTGCTGCACCTGTGTCTGAGGCACCTCACTGTCTGGAGTGAATATACAATTATGCTTTTCGTGGATATGATCCTTGTTGTCACTGTGACTTGCTTGTGAGGCTGGAATAGAAACCTCTTCTCCAGTAAAGTCCATGTATACAAGCAGACCGCCCTCTATCCATTACATACAGACCCTTGTAGTTCTGGTAATACTAAGCTAATTAACAAACTGCTGAGTCAGTGTTACTTAGTTGTATGTCTCCTTGAACTTTCCAACTTTAACCTAAAAATAACCCTAATTAATCAAGTAAGAGGAATGTTCCCTTTATTTAACGTTTTCGTGGTTTTTAGAAGCAGAATTTGGACTTTTCCAATTATTTATTCGAAGACTTGACTTTTTTTTTTTTTAACCATTTATGCTTACAGACTTATAAGACTTTCTACTGAAAGTTGTGGGTTTGCCCCCTATGTGTTTTCACAGCCAGTCAAAATGATTCATGGTCTTGGCCTGGCTTTTTTTCTCTGTTCAAAGAAGATGCTAATATGTTAATTAAGGGGTTTTGAAGTGTCAGGTTTATTTTCAAACACCCACCTTCTTATAATTTACAAGTGTGTTTAGGTGGGTCTTTCCAAGCCCCTGCAGTCTACAAAATGTTACAAATAAGGTATCTAAACAATGCGTTTCAAGAACACACTTGCGCTTACCATTCTGGGTGAGTTTAGTGGAGCAGACCAGGGTGGAGATGGTGAAGCTGTCTCTGGAGCTCACTGACAGGCCTCCGCCTCCAGACACACTACTGGAGCTACGACTCAACCCCGACCCTTTGTGGGGGTCACCGTGGTGGTGGCGAGTCGAGGGCAAAGACAAGTAGGAATTTACATCTTCCATGCGCTTGCTGTCACCCTAAAAAACATACGACACATTGAAGCAAACAGGAATGATTCAACTATGTTAATGAGAGAACAGATGTTGAGTGGGTGAGTCGCACTGGGACAAGAATTACTTAGCCTCTGTTAAGTAAACATGTCTCGATACAAATGTGGAGGAGAAAAAAAAGAGAAAAAAAGATTTGTAGCATTTAGTGATTCACGAGGCCTTCCTTGAGGGAAAAGAATCACAAATACTGACAGAGGCCACAAAGGTATTCCTTTAAAGCAGTCAGACAACAACATGAATGTGTTGGTACCGCATTTTCATCCATCTCACTGCTTCAGTTAAAAGTTAAAAAAAATGTCGAAATTTTCTTGCAAATGTATCTCTGGTTTTGCTTACATTATCATATTTAAACTACTGTTGTGATTCCATTTTAAAATTCAATATTTCAAGGTTACATTTTAAACTTTTTAACTCTGGGTTTTGCTATTGCTCCTCCACCTAATGAGTGAGCGGCTGGAAACATTAAAGAGTAAGAGATTGAAGCCACGAGTGGCAGAGAGATCAAGAGGAATGCAGGGATAACGAGATATAATCGAGGAAGGGGGCACAGGGGGACCATCCATTTGGTATTTCAGTGAATCATGAGTAATTAATCTTCACTGCATTTGACATGTAATCAATAAGGGGATTCAATCTTAGCTCTGGCTCATTTAACAGGAAGTCTATTTGGCTTCACTCAACCTGTCTGAGTGGCCATAATCTGTCCAAACTCACTATATCTTGAGCTCTGCTTCGATGACTGTTGCAACTATAAACTGACACTGTAAAATGATTTCTCTTGCATTAAAATTTTTCCTGCATTTTAAACAATGTTTTATGCAAATAACCCCACACATTTGTAATAAGTTTAACTTTTGTTTGACCTCTGACAAATATTTTTTATTCATTGTACTATTTCATTCATTCATTCCTAATGATACCACCTGCATATGCATGGATGAGGATGTTGAAATTTGAATTTCAATTAGCAAAGTGAACTTTTAATTACAAAATTTTTCAATAAAATTCACTCTTAATGGAAATTATTTATCTTTCAAGCCAACATATAATTCATTCATGAATATATCTCTTCTGTATTGCAAAGCCCCATCATGGGTTGTCACCTTGAAGACGACAAGATCATGCAGCCCATCCTGCAGAACTGTTCCATCATCTTTCATCAGACGCACAAATGCCATGGCGAAGTTCTTCTCACTCTTGTCCTTGGCTGAAGAGATAGCGGACAAATGTGTAAACAGAAGCAGGAAAGCCACACCAGGGAAATAGAGAAAATGAGAAGTGAGGGTAAGACTTTCAACATGAAAGGAAGAAAAAACCTGCTCATTTGAATAATCAAGTGTGTGTAATGATGCCATGGGTCATTTTGCAAATTAGTTTGAATTACTTGCTCCTTTCTGCATCACCTTATGCTCCAAGGATTAAGAGAGAATTCAGACAGGTATTTAAGATGAACAGAAGATACTCACACTCCTGAGAGGAACGGTGTCGGAACATGAAGCGCAAATGAATTCTGTGCATTTCTTCTAGAGGCACTGCCACCTGTAGGATATCTCAAGTTAATGTAGAACTTTGCAGAGCAAATTCTAAAACCTTACCATGACATTGTGTATTATGAAATTGAGGAATGCAAGTATTTTTTTTAAAAGGACTTGAACTGAGAGAATTGGCTGGTAAAGAAGGAAATAACAGACACCTTAAATGTCTCCATCCAGCGGGGCTGTTTGATTTGGTAGTAGATGACAGACCTGTACTCGCTGACCGCCTTATCCCCTGCTCCCAGACAGATGGAGTTCTAGAAACAATGGAAGAGTGGCAAATATGTGAATAACTTGTCATATTTTATTTTCCAAGGTTGTGTTCGTATGAATGTATGCCTAAAATATGGGTTGTCTTTCAAGGGTAAAAACGACTGTATATGCTTCTGACTGTGAGAGGGTGAAATTCTACTTCTAACCACTGTACAGACAAATCAACTCTGCTGTTCCATGTCCTGCATGCCCTGTGCTTGTTGTGCCTAATATCTTCATGATGCTCACCTGTATGACTTTGCCCTCCTCATCACAGACCCACATTATGACCTCCACGTTTTTCTGTGTTGTCTTGTTGTATTTGTCAAAGTCTCCACCCTGTAAGGTGAGGTAGATATCATTGCGAACATCTCCTGGCATAATGATCTCTGGGAAGCCAAGCTTGCGGGCAACAACCGTGCTTCGGTCCACCAGGTGGGGGTATTCCTTGCGTATCTGAACTATGTCTCCCACCAGAGCTTTCATGGTGACCCACAGACCTGCAGGATGCAGTTAGAAAAGGACAAAGACTGTGCATTAAAAAAAAATCACTACTACCAAAGTAGAGTTTCAGTTAGAAACGATATTCATGATAAAGCTTTCCAAGAAAAACATGACTCTTTTTTATCGCCTTGTTGGCTAAAAGCATTACAAAATTTTAGATGTATTAAATTAGTAAAGAAAAACAAGGTGCAGCCAGGTGTAGGCTACTCATAAGACCTATGGCTAAGTTGAAACTAACTGACACAATTTATCAGACCCAAAAAAGGAGACAGATGATAGGACTTAGCTGTCAGTCAGTTACATAAAATCACTGATATTAACTCAGAGTATGATCATGGCTTCCTGGGTTGAGACCTATAAATCTCTACACTCCACCAAGCTGATCGGCACTGGAAACAGAATGTATGGAGGTGACATTTCCGTCTTATGAAAGACATGTTTGTGGACATGAGAGAGTTAAATTGAAATGTTCACACAACTTTGAGAGAACAAAGATCAATAAATATTACTTGGGTAAACATATAACACTCAAGTGGATTTCAAATAAGGGATGAAGATGATTTCATCTCTCTCTCACAGATGAATTCAAATTAAAGTCAAATGTAAAAAGAAAGAATTTCAAGGCTGTGCTTTTTAAGAAAAGAAAATTAGGCTCACAGACAGACAGACAGACAGACAGACAGACAGACAGACAGACAGACAGACAGACAGACAGACAGACAGACAGACAGACAGACAGACAGACAGACAGATAGACAGATAGACAGATAGACAGATAGACAGATAG
>JAVQJG010163904.1:0-17634 GCA_036024015.1 Craterocephalus amniculus
CCCCCCCCCCCCCCCCCCCCCCCCCCCCCCCCACCCCCCCCCCCCCCCCCCCCAAAACGCATGAGGTCAGTTTTCAGTGGTTGTTTTTTAGCTGAGTTAAAAAAAATCCATTTAAATACAACTAAACGGATTTCCTATTTTTATTTTTTGGCAACACATTTTTATATTTATGAAGCTCTTGGATATGGCATTTAAACTGCACAGTTGTTATATTAAGGCAAAGAAACACTAATCTAATAATAATAATAGTGGCAAAAAAAGATCTGGTGACTGTGATAACATTTATATATTTAAAAGAGCCGAGCGCAAGTTTTGGCATTGTTCCAGAAGTCTGCCCCCTCTGGTGACAAGTGGAAGTATTACCCACATGAGCTGCTTTGACTTCTACGACGTAGGTGTTTGTGTACCTGCACTGCGTTCAGTTTGAGCCCGGAGTTAGATGCACAATGAATAAATCAAGCACAACATAGCTAGTATACAGGTTGACGAATGCCATCAGCCTTTATTAACGGTATGGTTTGTGTTACATACTAAAAACATAGTGATTATTTTTAATGTAAGAGCTCCAGAAATTCTATATATAACTGTTTGGCAAGTACAGTAAGAGGTGAAGACTTTTATTGGCTGTATTATTGAGAGGTAAGAGAACATATGTCAGGTGTTGGATGAGCCTAAGAAGGTTTTTGCTCCAGCAGAATACTGACTTCAATGGTACAACTGAACAGATGATTACCTGGGGCAGTAGGTTTGCTGGTAAAGTTGATTCCCCATTAAATATGGTGTTTTGGACTGAGCTGCTCTGAGGACCAGAGGGCTACTTCTAGAAAAACTGATGTGAATCAGGATGAGGCTCACTATGAGTGGCTGCTTATAAACCTCCCAGTACTAAATTCTCCCAACTCTAGTGTCCTCTGGTCCCGTTGATTCCCTCCTTATACGTTGTTCGTTGAATACTTTACTTGTGTCTTTGAACAGCTCCCATGTTCCCACATATTTGTGCTTATACATCTGTGTGTATCCTTAATCCTCACCTTGTATTTTTTCCTGTGTTCCCTCATGCTACCTTGAGCTTGCACAGACGCCATCAAAGCCAGCCACCCCATCGCTCTACTCAATTACACACCCAGGCTTTTTAAAAGAGACACCCTCAAATCCGGCCCCTGAGTCTCCCAAGGTCAACACTGCTTATTCCTTGTGGCATTTAGCAGAGAGAGATGATTACATTGAGGCCCACAAACCAGGTATCTGCTGTATTTTATAGCCTTAACAAAAAAAAACAAGCTGTGCTTTGAGGGGTTTGTCTTACACAGTGCCCTAGAATTTCTCTCTATTCAAAGGATGATTTTAGGAACTAAGTGGGTTTGTTGTGTTCAGTTTTGAACATTGTTAGGGGATTTCTTATGCCCGGAGGAGGCAGTATAGTAGAAGAAAGTAGGCTATCATGCAAGATTTTAGTTGTTTTTGGAGAATGTGGGATATTTTCAGATGCTTTATTGCCGAATATAACATTTTAAGCTCACTTTCCTTTGGGTCTCATTATTAGCTGGAATCCACCATGAACCAAATGTGTTTGGACGCCAACAGTTGTTTGATATTTATCCTCTATAGTCCTTGAAGCTGTAAACTTACATGTCCTTTTATATCACATTAACTTTTTAAAGGTTTCAAAGCTTACTTACTATTTTGAATTGACATTTCAAAGTCCTGCTCGAGCACTTATCAGTTCCCTGAAAACTCATTTGTGTTCATTT
This sequence comes from Craterocephalus amniculus, assembly GCA_036024015.1. Taxonomy (NCBI): domain Eukaryota; kingdom Metazoa; phylum Chordata; class Actinopteri; order Atheriniformes; family Atherinidae; genus Craterocephalus; species Craterocephalus amniculus. The sequence goes on from JAVQJG010163904.1 coordinate 1,752, forward strand.
GTCTAAACAGTTTGTCATAGAGGCTTTGCCATTACATGAAAGCTCTTGATTTAAATTGGCTAAAGGGAATGACTCTACACCTTTTTACTCGTTGAGTCACAAGGAAATTATTGAAAATTATCAATCTTATACAGATCATATCTGCCCACCAGCAGATGACTGACCTTGCCTGTTTAATCTAACTGTTAAGCTTTGATTTGGACAGTTTTTTTTGTTTTTTTTTACTTGAGTGCAACTCATACAAGGTTGCATGCAAGTGGAGATACAGTATCAGGAATGTAATGAATTCAGCTTTTCTTGCTGGATCATCCACAGCCACTAGGCAGAGCCTGCTGGCATTTCTAGCTTTGAATGCTAAAGTGTGATTAGAAAGTAGCTTCTTGCTTCTCCAGCAACGTGGATTAGAACAATCGAATGTTGCCCCCTTATGCTGCCCCCTTCCCACAACAAGTCAAAGTTGATGTGGTAGAGATCAACCATTGTGTCCCTAGCAGCTACAGCCAGTATTAACCATGGTGACTCGGTGAGCTAGCAGTAGTTAGCAGGCAGCTGCTGCTAGTGGCTGCTCATGTCTTGAATCAGTTAACAAGCAGTGTATTCATTATATTGCTATAAGGAACACAAGGCAAATGCAATACCATTCTGATATTAACACTACACCTACAGCCTCTGTTGTTCAATATGTCTTTGTGTTTACAAAGTAGCTAGCTGTGGATGTTAACCCCCACCTTGCAAGAGTTAAGGACTGGTTCCTCTACTCTTCAATGTTTAGCCAGCAGGCTGTCTTATCTTGCCTCTCTTTCAGAGATGCTGATGAAACAGAGATAAATTAATATAAAGCAGGGCCTCCTTGAAAATAACTTGGGATTATGTGAGGTCTTTATCCCAAAAATATCATTTTTTTCGTGATATTTTCCAGCTATGTGTCGCTAACAAGCCAGACGGATGTTAAAATTGTGCTTAAGGGGAGCTTCTGTTGCCATCTCATTTGAACTCATTGCCTGATGAAGCTGTTAATTATGGTAGTGCAGTGCTGAATTCATGGATGACTAATTGTCTGAGTGTAAACAAGAATGTTGGGTATCAAATCACACCACAAATGATAGTTTTCTGTTGCACACCCTCAGGATAGGTGCATGAGGTTGCTTTTTGCTCGTCTGATAACCCATGGGAAAATTATGAGCACATCCATCGCTACATATAGCTCCGTAATGGGGCCATACTCTTCTGTCAAGGCCGATTCAAAATTTCATGCCCTTGCCTCCATGTAGTCATATATTCATACATGTTTTGCCATGTTTACTATAGCTGAATAAGAATATGAATATTTCATGGATGCCTGTACTCCATAGCTCAGTTCTCTATGGGACAAGTTGCCTCAGTCCATTAAACGGTTTACCGTTTTATAAGTATATTATCTGCCAAATCATATGTAAGAATTAATTTAATTTATTATTTGATTTAATTTAATCACTCAACTACTTTTCCTGATGTAAGGGTCTTCTTTAAGTTTCATAAGCCATGTAAAATAGAAGATGCTTCATATTTCTGTGTTTACGTTTAATATTAAAAACTGACTAAATATTCCCAACCCAAGGTCCAACTCTCAAAACTTTTAGGGGTTTGGTCCTTTTTCTGTTGGATATCTAACTTATGTTGGTTTAGATGTAATAATGAAAACCCATCCTTGCCTTTGAGAGACATAGCTTATAGGTGGAGAAGACAATCCAAAGCCAGAGTTCATGTACTGGATTTTCTTATGCTTCTAAGCATTTATTAAATATTCCTCTTTTATTATCTCAGTTTGTTTAATTTAGCGGCGAAGGTATGAAAAAAAAAGCAAGTGGACCTTGAGTTTGAGCAGCCCAATCTGAACACATATCCAGTATGTACGTAGAAATCTCACACGTAGGGAATCTCAACCCACCAATATGAAACTGTGTAGCCCTGTGGTGTCTGTGTGGTTGTAACTTGTAACTTGTGGACTCTCATGTGTTGTGACTGTAACCATTTAATTTTAATGTCATTTGGGTCTATGCATTTTTGATTTGGTCAAGTTTTTGTAAGATTCATGTTTCTCATATTCTCTGGTTCATATTCTCTATCTTTGAGTTCAGGCAGAGTCCTTTTTGTTTGTATTATTTTGCACCTGGTCTGATGTTTCCATCCAGTTTCACAAAAGTCTGAGTTATTTTTGTTTCATATGAATACTTGTTTTCCTTTTTTCATCCAACTTTTCCTAATTTAAAATTGTGTCATCCTTGGTTTACTTTTATTCCTGCAAGTGTGCACCACCATTTTATTTCTTTAAAACAAATCTTAATTCGTACAATTGTTGCATCCTGCCTCACAGTCCGGCATTTAGGGATGAGATGGGTTTTCTCAGCCTAGGGATGCTGCAGGGTAACAATGGCACCAAGAATGTGAATGATGAAAGTACCTTTTAAAACAAATTGGAGGCACATAGTTTTAAGGTCAGAAACTTGTGTAGTGCAGCTTTATCTGTGCAGTTTTCAAAGTGTCAAAAGGATCAGCACTCTCTCCATATCTCCATATTGTTCTAGTGTCTGTGTCCAAGAAAATACTGGTAAGATGCAGGAAGTAGATATCATCATATTAAATAAATCAGCACTGTGTTTGTGTAGGGAAATCGCCTTTGTTGTGGATCTACACTGTTGACCAATTCAGCTATGAGAAGTGTTGACAAACCGCTACCATTTGATTTAATTGGACTACAGTAAATTGGATTGAATTGATGTATAATTGGATTGGACCATATCTGTTAAGGTGGCTTGAGCTAAAGTGAATTGAACTGAAGCTTTTCACAAAACCTTTTAATCTCACATGATCCCACAGTATGATCGGTATTAATGAAATACACTCAGACTCAGAGCTCTTTGCAAAGCTCTTTTCCTTGTCCACAACTTTAAAAGTACGAGACCATGATAAGAAATTCTTTTGTAATTATTCTATATCCTATGATAAACTTTCATACACAAACAAAGCTATTGATTGTATTTTAATAACTAAACAGAAAACTACGGTTAACCACATAAAAACCATTTAAAACTGCAACTTCACTGCATAAGACCTCTGCTTTCTCAGTTCCCTAATTCGCAAACATTTCAGAAATTTTTCACAACTTTTTTTTTTCTTTGCAACATTCTTGGAAATGAAAATGTCCTTGTGTGCAGCTCTTTTTGCTGACAAATGACATGCCAACAACCTCGAGATCTGTACCCCAGCTCTACTTTCTTCAATAAATCTGTAGGCTGAGAAACTTTAAAACGTTGATTCAGTGCCTGGTGACGGTCTTTGCAGCAGTTTTTTTCTTTTAACTCACAGAAATTTCCAGATGGGCCCAGAGACTCATAACTCGTGTTTGAAAACTTCTGGCTCTTCTGCCCTGCCTGCATGAACCATTTGAAGAGCTACAACTCTGCACAGTGACAAGTGGAGAGACGGAGGCACAGGTGCTGCTTCCCATTTTTATGTGGTTCCCAAACAACTTTGGCTTGCCAGCGGTGCCACATAAAAACGTTGAGGAAGCCATCACTCTCCCAGAAGTTTGATGGATGGAAAGATAGATGGGCTTACAGACGACTACATAGGTAGCACCGATAAGATCAGTGTCACTTTATGCACCAGGGGAATGAGACAGAGAGGGGGGGGCGACAGAGGGAGTAGTTCAGCGGGCTTCTTCATAAATATTACTAATTAATTCCCCTAGAGAGCAAGGTTGTAACGGAGTGAGTGTGAATGGAAATAGAAATGAAGAAAGATGGAGGAAGAGCGTGCAGGTGAATGCACATCGTTCTGTGTTTATGTTCAAGTATGAATGTTTTTCCTGAAAGGAGGAAAAAATGGAGCCACTATGAGAGGAGTGATAAAGTTGTCAGTAGGAGTGAGACAATGAGGGAGTGGGTGAGGAAGCCACAAAGAGGCAGAGGAGACAAGGAGACAAATGTACAAGAAAAGGGAGCGGGGGAGTGAATGAAACGGAGGGAATCAAGAGGGATAAAGAGGGTATTATGTTCTTTAGTGAGAATGAGACACATAAAAAAAGGCAAAGAGGTGTACAGGCAACAAGGGGATGAGTGGGTGAGTGAGAAGTGTGCTCACTGGATGACATAACCTGTTCAGTGCCTTGAGCTTCTGCATCCATGGAAATCGATCTTCATATTTGTAGCCTCTCATACCTACAAACACACATACACACACACCCTTATACGCTTCCACGATCAGTCAGAGGTGAAGAGATGCAGACACAGAGCGGTGACAGGATCTGTCATCTCCTGTCAGATTGCACAGACACACACCCAATCCTGACTCCCCCTGTCAGTGAGTGGGCTCTTCAGATGCCCTGTATCCTTATATCCCTCATCACACACTCTCCCGTCTGCCCCTGCTTTAAAACACCCTCAGCACACAATCATTTTTAGTCAGTGTGGCAGAAAGTGTCTGTGCTGAGAAATCTCACTTGTCAAACCATTTACTTTCACAGTCCCACCATAGAATAGAGTAGCCACTGTCAATGCTGCTAACACACACAAAAATGTCCGCTGTTGATATTAGTAATCAAAGTCTTTTTAGGCATTGTCATTAGATTAATTTAAATTCATTTAGTAGATCAGTAAGGCTGCGGTGGACATTAGTGCTTCCGCAGTGCAGTGAATAGCCCTGTCCTGTTTTTCTGTTGCAACCTTTTGCAGATGAAGCATGTTCATCACCATCTAATGCACATTGAAAATAGCTTGTGTCCCCTTCAATAGGGCATCCATAATGAATTTAGTTAAACGCCATGACTAATGTGCATTTGTGGACAGTAATGTGCTCGATAGAGTTAAAGGACAGGAACGTAGGCCAATCCAGTCCAAAGAGGCCACCCACATTCCGCTGTCCTGTCCAGTGATCACCACGCACACGCTCACATCTCCCGTTGTTTGGACCGGCATGATAAACTCTTTAGAATGCATGAAAGGAAGTCCTGGGGGCAAGTTCATCAAAGCGTGAAGGAGGGAGTAGGGAGATGACAGTATGGTGGTGGGTAGGGGGGAGAAGAAAGGAGAGGAGTAAAGCTAATGGCTTTACGGCAGCAGTGATAATCAGGCTAACTAAAAATCACTTCATCTCACACAGAGCTGATGGCATGCTGGGAAATGGAATGAAGCCGGCATTCGGCGTTGTGTTTAGACTCCATGACTAGATAGATGTGTCTGAGTCTGTTCCTGTGCCTTTACATGGAGCTACGTTCAGGACTGCTGTGCAACTTATTATTGACAGATACTGTTGATTAAATCAGTCTTAAGAGTCCCTTGGAGAATTCTCATGAATTCATTAATCACTGTCTTATCTTGTATGTTGGAATACATGCAAAAAATCCTGGATATGTAGTCAGCTCCGGGGTGTTTCGTGGCGCTGGGGCATGAAAAGCTTTTCCTGAAATGCCTCCCTCGTATCACAACGCACAATTAGGCCTGCCACTGTAGTGCCCTAGAGTCAATGGTGGCACAGTTCAGAGCTCTGCTTGGGTAGGTTCCTCTGGGGTTTCACCCTGTGTGGGTCTGAAATCTGCAGCAGCCCAGTAACTGCACTGTGCGCTCGTGCGTCTTGTGTCTAGTGTTAAAGAAGCAGAGGTTAGTCAGCCCTTGTGGGTAATGGTGTTTAGTTCAGTCCCCTCTCTTCCACTACTCGCATACTACACTGTACATGTGCAACAAACGAGGCTTTAAACCGAAAATTGAACCACATCAAATTGGCGACTCCCTGTGAGGCATGCCCAGGCATAGCTTCCCCTGATGCGCTTTTCTGCTACAATCCCTTGCAGCCAGAAGAGCCTGTGAGCAGAGATTCATCGTGCAGTAATCGTCCTATACAACACAAGGTTTCTAAAAAGACCTCCATGTCGGCAATCCAGCCTTGTGGAAGCCCAAGATGGGTTTTAATTCTCCACACTCTGCTCCACACAGACAGCTTTCATGGTCCCGACCATTCCTGCCATTACGCAGGAGAAACAGGGAAATTTAAAACTTCATTAAACCCATTAAAAAAGGCCATTTCTGTCATTGTTTCTGTTCTTTCGTCTCCCTGTTTATCAGCTCTTGCTTCTGTGGAAAATTGGGTAAATCCATCACACTTTCACTAGAAACGCCTGGGCCCCTGTGAACCCCTGAAAAAAAAGAAAACACTCACAAAAATCGCATAGGGACACGGCTCCAAAGGAACTGTCTTGGCTGTTTTTTCTCTTTTCGCATCACTTTTTCATCTGACCTGGCAGTGTGCCTCCTCACGCAGAATAATAGGAGCTAAAGCCATTCTCTTTTTGCCGAGCCATCAGTGAGCCATGGAGAGCCAGAGGAAGTGATTTCCATGTTAATGGGAACCTTCCCAGCAGCATCTAAACCTTTCTCTCCTTTCCTTTCCTTCTCTCGCTGCTTCCTCGCCTCCTGTCCGCTTTGTGCTTACTTTCCTTTAAGCTGCCGTCGTCCCAGAGGACTCAATCCTTCTGCTGTTGTCTTGCAGCGTTACCTTTCACCTCTCAGCCTCTGTTTACCTCTTCCTCCCTTTCCCCCTCTGGCGTTGCCTTTCTTTCTGTCGGACTTGATGAATGGAGTCGCTGGACTGTGAGCGGCACATCTTCAACAGGGTGTGGCGAGCCATTGCTAGCTGTCTCTCATCGTGTGTTTGGCCGACTTTTTCTCTTTTGCTTGTTCGTTTTCTTCTCCTCTTATCCTCCCTCGTGAGGTGTACGTGTTCAAATCCTCTTTCCAGCTCAACCCCATCCATATGGATTCTCAGTTTTTTAAAAAGTTGGCCAAACAAGATAACTCTCGGAGTCTCTGAAAATCCCGTCTCTCCTGTTACTGTGGAACTACATCGATGTCCCCACCGCTAAAAGGTCTACACCTAACCCTGTGAGGATGTCCGAGCAGCCAATAAGAATCCTCTCTTTGGTTTTTGCCTCCACTTCTCGCCCTCACCGCGCTCTTGCCTCCGTTTTCCCTGGGTTCCAAGAAACACCACTGGAAATGGGCCAGCACGTCACCTCCCCTGAGATATGCTAAGGAGCTCCATCCAGCATACGCTTTCTGTCTGGAAAAGAGCAGCCGGTAAACTGCTCTGTTGCAATGCTGCAAAATGTTTCACCTCGGCCCTGCACTCTCATCCCTTATATATAAAGACCAAACTGTGTTCTCCAACAACACATCCTTGTAAATCTTTAAAAAACCTTGTCATATTGGATAAACAGCCGATTGTTCTGCGGGTAAACGGGTACAAAGCAAACACTGGGGGATACGGGGAGATAGACGTGACGCCAAAATGGACCCTGCGGGGCCTTGTGGGAGTCTCGCTTCCAGCTGTTTAAAATGGGTTACAGGTAGACAGGAGCTGCTTGATGCTTGATGTGAACGAGCCAGTCTGTGAATGAGAACTGCAAAACAAAAATGGCATTAATAGGATGATAACAGATACACAGAACCGGTCGGAGAGCAAAGCTATCAAAGCTGCAAACTGTCCGCTGTGCAGACTTGAAAAGGTGAAGGATACATCTGCTGTCCAGGTTTGAAATTAAAATGTTTGTCTAGAAGTAATGTTTTTCTCTTTGTTTAAATTGCTAAAGCTGTGCACCTGCACAATCGTTGTTTTTCAGAAATATTCCAAGGCTCCTGTGTGATTGAGCACGTTGTAACTGCTGCACTTGCAATTACGAGTTCAATTCTCACCAGGCTCATTTTGCTAAAGTGCATAAATGCAGAGTAAACTGCTTAGCGTAAAAAACACGCTAAACAGCAAAGGGGAAGGTTAGTTTCCAAAAGTAATCTCCTCCTCATAAACTGTTTTAAATATATTTTGCCATATTAATGCAAATAACCCTTATTCATCTTGCAGTCTACAAATTTATATTCATAGTTTTTTCAATGTGTGTCGTCCGCTGTTATCAACAGCGTGTGGAAAATATTGTAATTGTTGTGGAAACTTGCTTTTCAAAGTTTAATTTGCTTCGAATTTATCCACGGAAAATATGCGATTTTGTCAACCTTCATGACAGCTGTACACAACCGACAATTTTATTGAAAAATATCTTTGAGCACCTCAGATAATACAGTATGCAATATTTTTTCTCGCTGCTCAGTTTCTAGTCAAGCACCCCTGTGTGACAAAATAGAAAATCTGAAAGGGCATATAAGAGGATCACTGAGTGCCCAGTCATGCACAAACTGCCTGATTCAACTCTAATGTAGGCCTTATGAAACAATAAAGAAAGGTCATGCAGCTAAGTCAGATCATTAACTTGCACATACATTTGATTTACTCTTTAAGCTGGTAGGTGTGAGCGAGAACAGTTGTCATTTGTTTGTTTGTTACTTTAGCCATGCCAGTGGACTCTCCAGAGGGCATCTTTTACACAGAATCATTACTGTTTACTGCACTGTATATTTTCCTACTGTGATATTTCAAGCTGTGACTTTTATGAAAAGTGTTAAAATAACTTTCCAGGAACTTCGTTTAGAAAAAAAGGGAAAAAGAAGAATAGGCTTTTTTTTTTCTTGCTGAAAATCTGCACAAAGGCTTCATAAACTATTGCGAGTCCTGTGGTGAGAACTGCTTTCAGTTTTTTAAGTTCAATATCAGTGTGACTCATAAACATAATTCTCAGATGCCTGGTAAATATGAACCCTGACTGGATTATTGACTACCTGACAGACAGACCACAGTTTGTAAGACTAAAGGGCTGTATGTTTGAGATGGTAGGAGCACAGGAGCACCACAGGGGACAATATCCTCACCAATTCGCTTCACTCTCTACATCTCAAACTTCCAGTATGACAAAGATTTGTCAAGAGTGCAGAAATGTTCAGATGTCTCTGCAATAAAATGCAGATTGGCTGCTTTGTGGTGTTGGAACAATCCTCTTACCCTGAATGCAAACAATACAAAGAAGGTCATTGTCAAATTTAAGTGAACCACAAATCAAACCCTATTTTCACACTGGAAGAAGTAGTGGAGGAATACAGATACCTGACTGTTAACGTGGACAATAACTTGTGCTGGAAACACAACACTGAGGCTGTACAAGGAAGGACTGAGTAGACTATCCCTTCCTGAAAAAGCTTAAGTCCTTTAATAGTTGCTGAAGAACTGCTGCATATCTTTTAGAAGTCTGTGATGGACATTGTAGCAGTGTCAGAGCTAGTGACTCAGACAAACTGAAAACAGGTAATGAAAGCTTGCTTTGTGCTGGGGACTGGTCTGCAGTCACTGGAGCCCATTTCACCAGAAAGAATGCTGTAAATGCTCCCAAACACTTCGGCCAACGCTGCTCATCCGCTTCTTAACACAGTGAGTGAACAACAGGAGTAACAGAGTGTCTTTTTACTCACAATAACATCTGAAGAAATCCTTTTTAAAAGATGAAAGAGATGTTTCCTTTGGCTCATTTAAAATGAACTTTTTTCTGCATAGAACAAATGGCAAAAAAGTGGGATATAGGTCCCTTGTGAGCTTTTTGTTTTTACCTTATTCCAAAAGGCAAAAGCTACCTCAAACAGACACTTATTTAAGTATTGCATCCTAACAGAAGATCTTTAGTTTTTACGCTGTTTGTTTTAACATTGTTCCTTTTTACTAATCATTTTAGAGCAATACTACTATTTATGCTGACATTAATTATACCCAGTCCTGGAGCAATCATTGCATCGAAATGCTGAGAAAAAGTTGTTTTCCAGCCTGGGCTATAATGTGCTGTGTTGTTTTACAGCACTTTGTCAAATGAAACCCACTGGTTAACAACACACTGGCCATTTTGATCACACACCATGAGTCTACAAATAAACCCTAAAGAGCATGATCAAACAATGCAAGGAAAAAGTGACAGAGCAGGAGATGAGACAAGAGTCAATACTGGGCTGACTTTTACTGGTTGGAGAGAACTCAGAGAGGAGACAAGATGCAAGACAGATGCTGAGTTAGCCTCATTTGGTATTGCCCATGTAAATAAATACACATACACACGCTGTTATATATATATACATATATATATATAGATATGTATATATACAGAGACATATATACATTTATATATTGAACAGCGTGTGTATGTGTTACTATTTCATTCATAATCACTCATTCTCACATTGTTAAGTTATCAGTAATTTAACATTACAGGACAACAATATGCAGACTCGAGCAATAGTCTGTATTATCCTGTTCTGATTTACTTTATTCTTCCATGCAATCGCTTGTAAATCCCTTTGCACAAACAGGTGTGTCAGTTTCTACCAGAGTTGGATTCTGATTATTTGGTCTTCTTCTTCAAAAACACAAAAAATGAGCAGCTTTTTATCTCCAGTGGAAGCATCTCTCATTTAAGCCCTTCCATGTCCAGAGTGCAACATGCCTCCAGGCATGGACAGCACCTCGTGTTAATCAAAGCTGACTCCTGGATTTTGGATTTGAATTTTCCTCAACATCACATTCTGTGGAAGGATCAAAGATTCCCAAAACAGTTCGATTAATTCTCTCCGGTGTAAATTCTCTGTTGTAGTTGTTGAGAGTATAAATGATAACTGTGATAAACCTAAACAATTAGGTAATAGGCAATAATTTCCAATAATTGTTATTCCCTAATTAAGTTTTATACCTGCAGAATCCAAATAAGAGATGAAGGAAATGGAATGAAAGAAGAAACTAATTAAAACTGAGGTGGCTAATAGCAGCATGCTTTTTATCCTTTTATTTTCTCTATCCCTCTGTTTCCCTTGCTCTGTATTAATATTTCATCTAAAGTTCAGTGCTTTCTGCTTCAGTAGACAGTAAAATCACTGCTGGAAACATTGCTCTGGGTCACATCTCTCCCTCTCATTCTGTTTCTCCTTCCTTTCCTTCCTCTCACTCACATCCCTCCTTCATTCACTTTCAAACCCATGTTGCCCCTTCTTTCTCTTTAGCTCCTGTCGTACGCTTGCACTCACTCTTCTTGCCTCTCAAAGTGGAAACAAGTGTCATCAACCAGTGAAACAAGTCTCAACCAGCTGCAAACCCTGCTTTCCCTTCTTTAATATCAGTCAGTACTTGAGCTGCTTTGTCATTTTATCATCTTTGTCAGTGTTAGGTAGTCTTTCTAAAGCTTTTTGTCACTTGATACTCTGGGTATATCGGAGTTGGCACTTACAGTCTCAGATCCTTACAGCTATGCTTTTTGAAGGAACACTGTGCGGTGACTTTAAGGTTTTTTTAAAAAGTAGTTGCTGCAAAAGGCTCCATTTGTTCGCTGGGATGTGCCTCTCTTCATGGTGCTTCCACAGAAACCAGCATCAAGTCAGGATGGAGTGGAGGCGACATTGTTTGGCGCTGGTTGTTCTTGGGCCCCTATGTGCCCACGCCAGCATGAAAGCACAACCATTCACTTACTAATGGATTAATGGAAACACACACACACATGCACACACACTCAAGCACACCTAGCATTTTCCTCCTACTCCATACGACATGAGAAAAGAGCTCAGTAATGGCTAATGGCTTACCCCTCTGCACACGGCAAGTTAGACAGCAGTGCACAGTGCTTTATACCGCTTGCCCTGGAGCTTGCAAAGGAAGAGCTCTACTCTATTTCATTATTAACCCCATTAGTACTGAGATAGAAGGCAACATTTTTACTCTTACCGCATTCAGTTTCATTTAACCCCATAGTGGCTAGAAGGAAAAAAATCCTGCCTAGGCAGCAATTGCTGTGCCATTTTTATCTCTCCATCCCTGTTAAGCATCATTCCCTCTCACTGTCTCATGATGATACCTAAATCTCAGTGTGCTCGCCTTAATCATCCCCTCAGACTTCCTGGCCTTTTCCCCTAAGCCCTCTCGGTGCCTGTGTGATCGACTCCCGCCTTAAATGGATGCAGATTTTATTCAGGCTATTTTCAAAATCAGCGTGTGCACTTTGGCCAGCTAGACATTTTTTTAATGACTCCCCTAACTCGAATCTTTCTACCACCACCGCTGCCATCACAGGAAACATGCCTCCTCTGTCTTAGATAAGATGTGGTGGAGTCACATCCTCTCATTTTTTTATTCCCTCTCATTCCCCTTTCTTTTACAGCTCAGGCCCTGGTCCACACTTGTCTTCAAAAAGCGGCTCCCTGCTGGTTTCTCACCCTCTTCATTCGTCTCTTTCCACCCTCTCTTCTCCCTCTCATGTTGCATCTTTCATTTCACATTTATCTGTCCTTTTAACCCCCCTCCCACCTCCCTCCAGCAGTTTGTCAATTTAAGCTCTTTTCCTGCACTTTTAAACCTGTATTAAACTACGCTCTCCTTAATTAACACTCACCACCTGTCATTCCACTTCACTTCCAACTAATCTCCTTTCCAGCACGGCCCTAATTCAACCAATCACCTGCAAAATCTGCCGGTCCCCAGCCAATTGAAATCCCCCTCCTGTGAACCGCGGTTTGACAACTGTCATGGGGAATCAGTGCAGCCTTACAAAGACGAGAGGGGAGCATAGTTTTGGTATGAAGATGTGCCCAAATACAGCACAGGAGGGTTTTCTATCTTCTCTCCCTGGCACAATTATAGCGCACTCATTGGGGGAACACCTATTTTCGTGAGATTTTACGAAATGAACCGACGTGTTTTTCTCACAGCCTACTCTAATGGCTTCACTTGCGTGAACAAAGGCAGAGGACAGGCCATCCCTGCTCTATTTTGATCCAACGTGTGATTTCTATCAGAGGCCCGAGCTGCTTTTTGAGCTTCTTGATGTGTGGAATGAGCTGGGATTCTCTCCCTGCCACTCACCTTTTCACTATCTTCCCTCCCCGTCTCCCTTGCTGAATCCCCCCACCCCCGTCCATCACAGGTGGAAATGATGTATGACTTGTGCTGCCAGCTGCTCTCCTGTGTGAGCAGAAAGCTGATAATGACTCATGCTAGCCTACTTTACCAGCATCACACCCCCGTTGTCACTATTCTCTTGAGTTCTCCTTGTGTGTGACAAATGTGTATAAGACTGAATAAGACTGGAAGATGTCACTGTGTTGGTGTGTATGAGTGAAGAAAAGATGATGATGACGGGGCGCATTGTGCCCTGCTCCGCCATACAATCATCAGGATCAATAGAATCCTTCGTCTCTGACTTGTAAATAACTTTGCTAATTTGCTGTCTCATTAGCAACAGCCCTGTTTATGTTCGAATTGCCTTCGTCTGAGCCTTCTGGTGTTGTGTCAGTCCCAGATGGTAGGCATGGTAGTCATGCCACATAAACCGGCATTTAGCATTGATATATTGGCACTTTCTGTCCTTTTTAGTGGGCAGAGGCCTGTAGGGCCATGTGGGTGTGAGCATACATAAGATTTGAGCTCACTGACAGCTTTTAAGCATTTCATCATGGAATATTATCTGGTTTTACTGTCATGTGAAACAGAAATTACAGCATTTTCCAGTTATTAGTATTTAGCACATAATAACAAAATCATATGTTCACAACGGGCCTTGGAGTGTGGTAAATGAACAACAACACATTACATTACACAGTGTCTTCATTTATTCAACAAAAAAACGAACCAAAATAAAGAATCAGCCTCTGAAAACTGAAAAAAATATACAGGCAGCGTTGATCAACTGTAATTAATGAATTAATCACTTTTAGTTTGAGCACCTTTATAAAGCAGAAGTTTTGGCTGATCTGGAGCATCAGCTGTGTGTTGACGCAGGGCAAAGAAGGAAAAACATGAGCAAGGATCTTAGACAAGTAGTTGTTGCTGTTTAGCATTTCATAAAGAGTTAAAAGGCTTTTTCCTGCATTTGGAATCTGTTTTTCAAAAGTGTGAGAGGATGTATTAAAGACATTTGCTCAGGAGTGGACTTCCCAATAAGTTCATGTTAAGGTCAGACTGCCTATGTTCAAAGAAACTGAATTACCCAAAAGATAGATCTCAGACTCCACAGGCTTCACTTCTTGGGTTAAATGTTAAAGTTTATTATAGCAGAATTAGGAAAAGACAGATGTTTTTTCTCTGAAAAGTAGAACTTCAATGGGCCTCATTCACCAACCATCATTCCTCCAACCGTAACATCACTCCATAAATGTCTCAGCCACCTTTAACTCCCAGATCCACCAGCAGAATGAATTATCCAATAATTCACTTCATTACAATATATTTTTTTCATTTGCTAAGTTTTATTAAGATTAGGTTTTGACGTGGCCGCCTGGTTAATAAGACCTCTCAGACTCACCTGGAGGATCAGATGCAGCGCTCCCTCTGCACGTGAACAACATCTTAGAATAATGCCGCAGCCGGTGGAAATCTGCTTTACCAACTGTAGAAGCTACAGTGGGCTCTGATCATTTATTCAACGGTGTACCACTTTGCTTTTTAACCGCAACACCACAAAGTTGTGTGTCCTGACGCGCACACGCGACCAGACTTCAGGCTGCTGTACGAGTTCGGGCGGAATTCATAACCAGCTTAACATAAAGCTATTTTCATGTTACAGTATCTGAAGCTCATCGTGCATTATTTATAACTGATTTAACACCTGAAAATGAGGTAAATGAGTCATCTGTCACATTATTATCTTTTGTTTCTAATCACCTTTTTGTCATGCTGTAAATTTTCATTCTCAGTCTCACTGTGTGTGTTTGCACACGGCTGTGAGTCTTGTGACCTTTTATGGGCATGTTAGGGTTTACCTGCAAAGTGGAGCCAGCTGGTCCGCCCTCTCAATTTAAGATTGTTTGGTATTCACTAATCCAAGAGAAAAGATACGAGCCATTTTATGGTCTACGAACATGTTTATAAATCTGACGGAGGGTTTTCGTAAACAACTTCCTAAGTACAACTTAAGAACAAATCTTAGAAGATTCGTAAGATTGGTGAATGAGGCCAAATGTCCTTTAGATAGATGAGACCAAAGGAGGGACAGATTTCTAATTATCAGCTCAAAGAGGATTTCTTTTTAAATGTAACTGTGGAGTTTAGTTTCCTCACTAAAAGCTAAATCTTTCTTTTCTTTAGTATAACATGATAAATTGTTATGAAAATATAACCTACACCAGGGACTCTTCAACTCCGGCCTCAGGTGCCTCTGTCTTGCAGGTTTTTCGATGTTTTCACACTCCAATAGATTTTATTCAAATTAGATGGATTCAGCGGCTTGTCAGAATCTGCACAATGACCCTTTCATTTGTGTCAGATGTGCTGAAGCAGGGAAACTTCTAAAACCTGCAGAACAGAGACTGTCAAGGACAAGAGATGAATAGGCCTGACCTTCTCCCACTGTAAAGTTAGAAAAGGTGTTTTTTGTTTGGTGTTAATAATATGATCGACTGGCTCGTGCTTTATGTCAGTGTTGATTTAAGGCTGGTTTATACTTGCGCGTAGCCTCCGCGCGGCGGGACCCGCAGAGGCTACGCAGACCCTCTGTGTGTTCATACTCCAGCGTAGGGAAACGCCCCGGGTCGCAGTGTTTTTTCCGGCTCTACAGGCAGCGGTAGGCTGGTACCGGTCAATAAACTCCGATACGCGGCGTTTTTTCAGTGCTTCAACATACAAATTTGCAATCTATTGATTACATGCAGTGATCAGTTTTTAAGAGCAGCTGTTAGATGAGCTGCACAGTCCGATCATTTTCCATGTGAGTCATTAATGGCGTCTCCGTGGATTTTGTGCCACAAATCACCAACGCAGCTGCAGGATCAGTGAAGTAAACTGTTGTCAGATCGGGAAAAGTGCAGTTTTATTTCACTTTTATCCGCGGTTTAAAAGGTAGTCAGATATCAGGAAACTAGCATCACAATCTGACCAATCACAGGGGAGAACTTCCGCGTCTCTGCGTCTCCGTAGCCGGCTGCAGTCAGGTCTGGAAGAGGTGCGCGTCGAG
>JAVQJG010163930.1:0-10267 GCA_036024015.1 Craterocephalus amniculus
CTATCTATCTATCTATCTATCTATCTATCTATCTATCTATCTATCTATCTATCTATCTATCTATCTATCTATCTATCTATCTATCTATCTATCTATCTATCTATCTATCTGAATAGGCAAATGACTGGGAATGAGAGGTAAAGCTAATAAGCGCACCATCGCTAATCTTTTAAACAAACCTCCGCTCTCTCTTTCTTTCTCTCTCTTCACAGCCTCCTTTCTATCGTTATAAATAATGTATATTTTGCCAGCAACAAATGCAACCACCCCCCTCCCCCACGTATGCACACACACACTCATAAAGATCCTCACAATGTCTCTTTTGACTTCTGAATTGCCGGTAGAGTTCAATCTGGTCTTCAAACACATCTTATTTTCTGCCCTCCCCCAGCCTTATTGGTTTACTTTAATTAGTGATATTGAAAGCGGGGGACAAATGAAAGGGGGGGAGATGGTGCTGGTGGTGGCGTAAATACTGAAAACAAACAAGAGAGCTGAATGGGAGGAAGAATAACGGAGGGAGGGGGGGTTGCAGTCCTGATGCCGCTGCGCAGACGGAAGAGGACACATGGTGTAAGCAAACACTCGTAATTGCATTAGATTCCCCTGGCACATGGGTAATCTAGCCTTCCCCTGTCCCAGAACGCAACAGGACACATCTCCTTCTTCTCTCACTCTCTCTGTCACACTCTCTCCTTTACTAATTATTAATGCAAAACCCACAGTACAATCATTGATCATTCAGCCGGCATATGAGAGGGCTAATTATCTTTTAGGGCACTGAGGTATGGAGTGTTAGCGCGTGTATATCCTCACAGATTCACATGCTTGTGCATGAGAAACACGGCATGATTGCCTGTGCGTGCGTTCACATGTGGCTGTGCAAGCACGTGCGCATCCCATTAAACAGTTGTCCTGTTTGATATTTCACTCCTCAGCCCACATGTCTTGAGAGTATGAGCAAACACATTTGCCTGAATGGGATGTTCCCTGAGCAAATGGGTAAATCTGGCCTCCATTTGAATATCACTGACAGCCAGGTGTAATTGGGATTGGATGTTTTGATCCTTATTGAGATGTCCAGCATTCACAGACTCTCTTGTGTCAGGTGACCCAGATATTATTCTTTGAAATGACCCAGTATTGCCTATTAGCAGTCATTTGGCTACATCCACTAGGTGGAGGTATGATTTTACACAACAATGATCCTTCCATACATAACACTCCAAGCTCATACTGTCAGTGTGGAACTTTTTAAAGAGTTACTGCCACGTTTACTTGAATTTACAGTTGTTAATCATAAACATTCTCGGTCTATCATTCAAGTACTTATGTATTTTCTATCTTGACAGGTTTGGAGATGCTTAACCTCGATTTTATAGGTTTAAACTGCTGCTCTTGACCACGCTAGTAAAAGTAAGAGCAAAACAAGCTACAACCACTAAAATGTAAACATGACATGTAAATCAAAAAATACTATGGCGCGAAAGAGTCAGAGTCACATTATCTCAGTGACAGTAAACAAATAACTTCCATCCCCTCTTGATTTAACTCCATTATGTTTGATAGAGAAGCCATAACTGCTGAACCACTGGTGACTGAAACTGGTTACAGAGTTGGGTCACAACAAATGTTAATGAATGGGATGGTGGAGGAAAAGTCTCAGATCTCCGATGGTATTTAGCGGATATGTGAGGCTTTGAGGCAAAGCCACAGTGCCAGAGGGTTTATATTTGTGTGGCCCCAGGGCCGGTGTAACAGAAAATAAACAATGCTTCCCAGTTATTAGTACTTTATTAAGGCCTCAAAGGCCCCACCCCTGAGAGAGTTAATGCTTGACAAGTTGGTCCAGTAACAACTCCATTTAAGTTCTTTGATCACTCACACCAGTCAAAAGTTGCTGGATCACTTCTAAAGAATTATTACATTTGATCAGAAGATAATGTTGTTGTGTTAATTTGTTGGGAAAATCAAAGAAAGCCATTCTACAGAGAACAAGATTGCTCCATAATTTAACGCTGATTGGTTACTTTTGTGCTTTAAACTCTGCAGCGCACACAATTAGCTTCTATCGACCGCCTCTATAATCAAAACCACTCGGATTAAGAGTGACTACCCACACAAAATGCTCCGTCTCTAATGCCTGACAAACAAACAACCGAGAGAAGACAAGGGAGCAGCGCTGGGAACACCCACCAAGTTGCTTTTAAGGTAATTTCCCCTAAGCCCCGGACACCCCAACATGGTCTGTCTTGTCTAACCTGGCTCTTTACCTGTTAGGAAACAGGCAAATTGCCCGGGGTAATCCCTCATCCCCAGGGTACTGGAGGCAGATTTACCCACCTCAGAGTTCTGTCCTGCCCTGACAAGTTGGTGCACTCCAGAGATTATTGGAACACCCACAGCTGCCAGATTACATTTCACAGCATTTGGCTCCACTCAAATTATTTTAAATGTTCTCAAGAGGGAATCATTTAAAATACCATGATGCTTCAGGAACAACAAACAGCAAAGTTTGCAAAGCAATTAATCAGAGAACACTGAAAAAGATGCATAGAACATGAGGTTATCTTGTCATCATTGATAAATATGAATTGAGACAAAAATATTTAGGGAGTGAAATAAAACTTCATGTGTGGCTTGTTCAGAATTACATAAAAAAACGTTTTTTTGGAAAGATGGGAGGCCTATTATGGCCTTTGTCCCAGCACAGTTAACACACAGAAGACCTTCTTTCCCGGACCATTGATAAAGCAGGTTTTAAAGTTGGTTGCAGGGTTCAGTGATGGAGGGATCAGTACTCAATCCACTAATTGGTCTATTTCAAGGGGAGCTTATACAGAAAATGTTGCTCAATGATCATCTGCGGCATTGCACTTAGACATGTTTTGGAGACATTAAGGAAGAGATTTACCTGATGGGATTAATTTTTGTTGAAATCTGTGGTTGTAGGCTGTTGCATGATCTAAAACCAGCTACAGGTGTAATGAGAAAACAATTAGCTCTGACTATGGAAAATCTCCACTCCTTTCCCTGTAAATGCAGTTCAGATGAGCTTCCAGTAGAGGGAGTAATGCTTCATAAAATGCTTGGACATAAGAAAATTTGAAGTATAAGTACATCTGCTATCTGAGATAAATTATAAAATGAAGCATTCTGAGTCAAGTTAATGTGCAGGGATTGATGTAAAATTTTGACTTTTCTTTTCATATTTTTTATGCTTTTAAGTCACCAATCCTTAAACATCCCCTTCCTCACCCCCCATATATGACAAGCGTGGGAGCTTTTCCTCTTTTTATGGCAGATGAATGACATTAGTACAAATTTATCTAGTGGTTGATATCCTTTGCAAAATGAAGTCTTTTCTTTTTCTTTTTCTTTTTACATACTATACAGTTCAACAAAACAACCAAAACATTATAACAGCCATATTTTTAGGTCCAGCAAAAACAATTCTGTGTCATTCAGCAATGAGATACATGTTCACAGATAAAGATTCCTTAAACCTTCCCTCCGCTTGCCACGGTAAACAGGTTGAACATGTCCAATTTACAGGGGAAGCGTGATCAGCCAGGTGTGATCAAAGGGTCAATTCCATAACTTGAGGGTCACCTGAGTATGGGTCAAGCTTTAAAGAAGCAGCAGAATGTGTAGTCTGAGTGATTCTCATGTCACCGTACCTTACAAGTCTGTGTTGATACAGGGCACTGGGAACATGAATTAACTTATTTAATGTTAATTTTGAGTTGGTTCAATTATGCAAATATGCAGATTATACAAAAAACTAAATATCCATTATAACATCAATAATTTAATGCATGATAATAAAAGTAGCTTTCAGGATTTTAAACAAGTTGCATCTGTATTCTTTGTTTAATCTTTTGTTAGTGTTTGCATTTTTGATATGACCATTATTTTGACAGTAATTGATTTAAAAAAAAAGAAAGTCCTATTAGTCACTATTATCATTTATGAAAAATATGCAGCGTGTTTATTAGAAAATTAGAGAATAATCAGTCAAGGTGCACAGTCATTCGTCTTTTTCCCTTATCTGCCAACTGTTCTATATTCATCATCTGATTGCAGTTTTTACATAAAATCCAAACCTTCATGTTCACAAATGGTTTTAATGGTTGGCCTCCACTGAGATAAGAAATTAGAGAAGCATTAAAAGGAGCCTGTTGAGATGGCTACATTTGAAGCTATTTATCTTGATTAGCATAAAGATATTGTAGGCTCCTTCATAATTCGTTATCTCAGTGTGTGTTTGTGACGGTCAGCGCGTGTGCATAAACACAGCTGAGATAGAATCTGGGCCGACTATGTACATCTGGACTTTATTTTGTTCCGTGCAAAACTGATTTACTTTAATTTCCCTTTCATTTAAGTTCATTTTGACATTTTGTTTGTTTTGATTTGAATCCCTAAAATCCCTTTTTGTTCTGCTAAGAGTAAAAGAACTTATTAATTTAAAAACAATAATTTCCCTTGAGGATCTCTCCATGCTGCTTATTGCCAATACATCTTCTCTCATCCAGAAAATTTCTTTGAGCCTTAATTAACAGAATGAGGATTTAGTGTCCTCCAGTCTTATCATTCAGAGGACAAGTTTGAACCTTTATGGCTCTCCAAATGAAAATTAGTTAGTTTTTACTGGGAACCAAAAAGGCTTCATTAAACAGCCATACTGCCAAAATCTGACATGGTGTAACATTTTTTAAAAACAGAAAGTTTGCAAGCTTTTTTACCTATATGTGCATCAATATATGTGATACATATACAATACTCTATGGTGTTAATGAAGGAAAAAGTTAAAAGTCCAATCATTGTTAATAAAAAAAAAAAATCTGTTATCTCATAATATCTGATTCACTGAGGATTTTCTAATTTATTCAACAGCATTTCAAAAGACACATCCCGTGGTCCTGGAAAGTAGTTGTACCTTTCCACATTATTAATCTGATTACTGAAGCTACTTAAATGGAGTTAAAAACCACCCATGTTTTCTTGTTTTTTTCTTAACTTGGAAGGATAGTTGAGAACTGTCGTATTTGAGGAATAAATTTACTGCAACAAAAATAATT
Source organism: Craterocephalus amniculus (assembly GCA_036024015.1). NCBI lineage: Eukaryota > Metazoa > Chordata > Actinopteri > Atheriniformes > Atherinidae > Craterocephalus > Craterocephalus amniculus. The sequence goes on from JAVQJG010163930.1 coordinate 5,085, forward strand.
TGAGTGCAAGTCAGAGCTTTCCAGTAGAATTTATGAACAAATTCATGGCATTCAGACTAAACAGCTACGTATGCTGGAGAAAACACCTTACTGGCGAGGCTAATTGGAAAAAAAAGGAGGCTTAAAGTAGCCTATTGCATATCAGTGTTTTAATTTGATTTGTGATAGGCTGACCTCACCAAAAAAAAAATTTTAAAAAAAATTGGATGTACTATTCAGGTTTTTCCATCACTACATTTTCTTTTCTTCATGGACATATTCCAGGACCACAATGCCAGGATTAATCTAGCTCAGATTGTGAAAGACCACCACTGCTAAATAAATCACTATATCACACTTAAATCACTAAAGGCCAAAACCAACTCAAAATCTGTGCGGTCAATGTTGGGGTGCCTCTTGTGGAAAGTGTTGTGACTTATTAAAATTTAGGAATACTTTAGTTTTTGTTCGGTGAATTTTGGCTCATTCTTCCAGCAAAGACTTCCAGTTCTATGCTGGTGTAGATTCTCTGCTGTCATGGTCATGGTAATCATTAGGCAACTGGTCTTCCTGTTGGTTTTCAAGTTAAGGGTCATTAGGCCATGACAGGATCTTGAGTTTTGACCCCATGAACTTGTCTTCAGTTCTCTGAAGGTTTTCTTGATCTATCAGACATATTCTTAATATCCTTTATGTTTGTTGACCACCACATCTTAATTACTGTCCCTGAGATGCCTGAAACATGTTGTTTCAACACACTCTTGCATTCTGGGCATGGGTTGTTGAGGTTTGCACGGGTGCCTGTATGGCTACTGAATAATAAAAGTTTTGAGAAGTCATTTATGAATCAAGCTTTAGCTCTCTGTATTATCCCTATCCCTGTGTTATTAAAAGTATCCCTTACTTGATTAGCTTTTCAAAGTAACAGAAAATGAAGCAGTGTTGTTCACACCTTTTTGTTTCGGCTGGCTTGCAAAAACTTTTTGACTGCACATGAAAACACACAGAGCATTGAGGATCATCTTCTCTGCGCGTTCTGTAGTAGCTCAAACCAGGTTTCCATCAGGCCGAGAAAAAGTTATGACTGTGTTATGACCACCACCAGTGAATTATGCTTCTGCTGTCTGCTAAAGATGTGCTTAAAAAGAACTGTGGAAAAGAGATCATAAAGGTTTATGACATAAAGGCATGAGTGCAAGGAAAGAACAATAAATCTTTGCTCTGCTTTACAGGACCCATTCTTTCGCCATATGAGTACACTGCCAGGTGGAGAAAGTCCCAGTATAGCTATATGACCTCACAGCAGGTGTGGCCATACACCTAAGATGATATGGAAGCACCTCATTAACACGACAAATGCTTTTGATGAGTTTTTGAGAACTGTCCAGTTATCCTGAGAAAGGGGCCTATTTATAAGATGTATTTCATACTAACAGGGAAGCAGCAGATGGATTTGGGAGAGTGTGTTTGCTTCAGGTTAATCTTAGATGATAAATTTGCACCTCTTTTGATCTCATTGAGAAAAAACCCTAAAAGAAATGATCACATGTTTGAGCTAAAATTGCTGAACAGGCAACAACTAATACATTGACAAACCTAAATAGATCTCAGATGAACAGATTGCTTTGGAAAAAAGAAATCAGATAAAAAGCATCCTTGTTTTCCTCGGTTTCAGTTTAGCCTTCCAATGTGCAACGCTGTTTGTAGTTGCAGCAGATTTTCTTCATGTTCACACTACGCAAAGGGGGTTTCCAGGGATCTTTCAGCTGCACATGTGGTTGCACGGAGAACTAAATGAGGCTTAACTCTCAAAAGACTGCGTCTGTTATTGTGTATAATTTGGATAATCCGAGGGGTTACAGTTAAAAATGAGACTCTTCAAAGTTCTTGTCACATGGAGTTAACTTCTGAGAAAACAGACAACTAATTCAGATGATTGCATTTCTCATTTATCTTAAACGCAACAAGTCAAAGAAATTTTTTGCAGCATACCTTGAAATGTTTACCCAGCAGTCTTCATTTTTCAGGGCTTTCATTGGATACAACATAAGACAGAGTGAAGTATTATAATCAGTACCATGTAACATCCAATTCTTTGTAATGTCTCAACACATTAAAAAGAAATTGTCTTTTAAAATTATATAATTATAATAATAATAATAATAATAACAATAATTATTATTATTATTATTATTATTATTATTATTATTATTATTATATCCAAAATGGACTGAACAAACTGCTTGAATTTAATCAATACAATTTTGTGTTGTTTTGAGGCAAAAATTAACAAAGTAATTTAATTCCAAGTATAATGCTCATAAAGCCACTGTAAAGTTTACATACCCATTCCAGTTTTGTACATTTTATGTTCCAGACTCTCACAATTACAAAGCAGAGGGATCCAACAATTGACATTAAATTAACAAATAAAAGAAAAAAAAAACTACTTGCATCCTACAGTAATTCTATCAATAGCTTTTGCCACAAATCTACAACTTGATTGGAGTCCAGGTGAGTTTAAATTGATTAACTGGAAATAATTAATTGGACAAACATCTTGTAATGTTAAGTCTCATACAGCTGCCAGTATTTGTCAGACCGAACACCAAGCAGGAGGTCAAATGAATGTCTGTAGTCCTTCATGGCAGGATTAAATCAAAGCGCAGATCTGTTGTAGGTAGGATACGAGAATGTTTCGAGCACTCTAATTACCAAGGAACAGAGATGCCTACATAATCCTGAAACTGAAAAAAGTTTGAATTCACCAGCAAATTAGGTTGAGTTATCTTGGTAATCAAAAAGCCAAAGGTCATTACAAACACAAGTTCCTCTGAGAAGATAGGTGAACAATGACAACTACAGAAGGATAACTATCTTGTCAAACTCTGCATTCAGACCCTCGCCGTGTAGTGGTTTGATGGAAGCTATTTGACATCCTGCTGGAAGGCAGTAGGGATGGACAATTGTGTTTGATCCAACCCATTATAGCCTTCATCAGCCTGTTGTAGCGAACGCTGAACATCACCTGAATGACTATCAGACCATAAGAAGCTAAATCCTCACATCTGTAAACAGTTATTAAAATATTTGGTTACCATGTTTGTGAAGAAAAATAGAGCCTGACCATTAGCTTAATGAAACTATCCCTAGAGATAAATATGGTGATGGTGGCATCATGATGTTGTGATCTTTACATCAGCCCTTTTTCTAAAACTTGATAAATCCACAGTCCATGGTTAGAAATCAAGAGAACTAAAAAACAAACAAGAGATGGATTCTTAAATGTCAGGTTCTTTCATTTACAGAGCAGAAACCAAGAGTGAGGCCGACATGTTTCTTTGGAAACAAGAACTTTTGGGGCAAAAAGCCAAAAAACTAAGAAGAAGATATTTTTTTCACTTTAGTCTTTGAAAATTATCATGGGCACACAATAATAAGCTGAAAAGTGTTATTCACTATTCTTTTTTTGTTGTTTGTTTTATTGTTCTTGAACCAAATTTAAACAGAAAAGGCAGAAATTGTGTTTTGTTGTGCATAATTCAGTTTATTTAGGTAAGAAATATATTTGGTTATCTGTTTTGGAGTTTTAACATGGACTTGTTTAATTAACAGTAAAAAGCCAAAAGTACTCAGTTATCATGAAAATATAATAATATTTATCATAATATCCATTTATCAAATAAATCATGGCATACTCTTCTCCCTAACATCAGAATAAGCAACATCTGTAAATTAAACATATTGGTATCAATATCCATTTCAGTGATTCTGCACCTGTACTAATTCAGAATTTAATGGACAGACACTTAACAGTAGTCCAATGCACACCACATGTTGACAGACTGTGGAGAAATGGTGTTGGTGAAGAATCATATTTTAATGTCTAAACAGATTTAAACATGCACATTGTCATTTAGCAAGACATAATGATGGTATAATGTTAAATAAGCTGTGCCTCAATAGGACTAGCAGCTATAATATCTTCTGTGTTGAGACTGGATTGTTTACAGGGTCTGACAGTTGATTGAAAAAAAGGTGGATACATAAAAAATGGAAAAATCCTGGGTGTAAAGTCTTTCTACAGTGTTCAGGATCTCAGACCAAACCTTGAGGTTTACATTTCAACAAGTCAAAACTCAAAGTACACCTCTAAGAAAACCAAGGAGGGGCTTCAGTCAAGCTCAGTGAAAGTCCTGGTGTGACTCAGCCAGTCTGGACCGGAACACATACAAACATAGAAAAGAGAAGTGTAAAAGGTTTGCAGGTTTATATATAAGAAAACTTGATACCATCATCATAGTTTTTTTACCCAGTCAAAATACTGATTTAAATTTCAGATTTTTAAAAATTTAAAAAGGGTCTGAAAACTTCCTGTTCTCCAACAAGAAGCTGGTCCTTCAGTTTATTTGGACAACCAATGTAGTAAATGTTTACCATCACCCAATGTCCATACTTTACAAGTCCATTATGATCAGTATCAGTCATGTCTGTTTAGGAGTCTGATGCGCTTGTGGTATTACACTCCTGTTTGCAATTTATATCCAGAAGATCTTACCGCTGACTTAACATGGTGTGGACAAATTCAACACTCACTCATTCACCTACTTACTAACGCATTTGCCACTATTCAGGCATGTAAGAAAATACATCTGTGACAGCTACAGCCGGATAGTCAGGCAGTCAGCTGTTGATTGAAGAATCACTAGTGAAATAGGAAGTTGCCAGTTCCAAGAGGTGAAGAGATGGAGATGAATTGCTCCGAGGCTCCTCTGCATTACAGAGGCATGTCACCCGACAAGGAGCTTTCCGATAAAAGCGGATGAAAGGGAAACCAGCTCACGGTGTAAAGCGGAGGACTAGCAGGCGCTCCTTGATGACAGGTAAAAGATACACCTGACACAAACTGTCAGCCAACTCCCAGGGATCATCAAGGCTCTTGAATGGAGTCTGGCTTTCTAAACTGGACTATTACTAGTCTGTTAGCCTGAAAAGCAGCAGCAAGGACCACCTTCCAAATCCCTGCTATGCTAAGAGGGCGAGAAAATTAAGTACAGCTGAAATGATAATATACTTAATACAATTTAAATTACGGCGCTCAGGTTTTGATCTATTATCAGGCAGATAATATCTATCTATCTATCTATCTATCTATCTATCTATCTATCTATCTATCTATCTATCTATCTATCTATCTATCTATC
>JAVQJG010163936.1:0-11512 GCA_036024015.1 Craterocephalus amniculus
CCCCCCCCCCCCCCCCCCCCCCCCCCCCCCCCCCCCCCCCCCCCAACGAAGAGTTGCAAGGAAACCCATGTACCACTGTTTAAAAGATTTAAAATCAGTAAGCTCAGGATCAATTCCTGTATGACCTGTTGCAATGCTACACTTTCTTATCTTGAAGATGATTATTCGAATCGTGTGCATCCTTTTGGAAAGTCGGAATTAAACCAAGAGCTGACCTTTTCCAGGTGACGACTGCATGCACATGGTTTAGTGTGATGGTGATGCTTGCTGGCTGATTTTCCACCACATACACAATGTCTGGTTTGTCTAAAATAACCGCCGCTTTCCTCAGATATGGTCCTAAAGAAGAAAAAAAAAAGGAAAGTCATCAAGAGCTGGATTTATATTTCTTTATATCATTTTTGTGTCGTCTCTGTACCTCTGTCCAGCAGCTGGACCAGGTCAGTGGACGGTGATGGTTTGCTCAGTGTCTTCCCGGTGGATGTTAGGACTCTGAAAGCATAACGGACTCCCTTGGACAGATTGGTGACATTGTAGTTCGTCTCCTTCAGGTTAGATGCTACAACAGACCACTGGATCGAGCCCAGAGGCTGCTGCTGGACCAAATACAGCAGGGAGCTGGCATCTGCAAGTACACATGCTGCAGTTAGTCTGGATGACAGCCAAAGACAGAGAGGTGCTTACGGAGCTGCGGGAAGAAAATAACTTTGTTTTACTTTCAAATATCTGCTGGTAAGACATGATATCCCAGGAGGCTTAAGAACGTCCCAGAAGAAAAGCATCAAAGTTGCACGTGTTATAAATATTTTTCCCAGAAAGTGCTTTATGCTAAAAAGCCCTTTGAGAGTCTTGAAAATCCTTTTTTTTTCTTTAAATAAACTGATAAGTACTTTAAGAATCAAGAATGAAATAGGTATCAGAGAAACAACCCACCCAATGAAGGGTCAAGCCTCTTCGGCCTCTTCCAGCTGAGGCTTATAGTTTTTCCTGTAATGGCCTCGATCACCGGAGGACCATCGGGAGGGTCAGGCACAATATCTATTTTTAAATAAATACACACAATATTAGGAAAATTTTACTCCAGTGATCAACAACAGCATAAAGCAGTGATAATGCATCCTTACCTGTGACATATAGATGAGCGTAACAGGCTGCTTTGCCCACTTTGTTGGAGATTACAGCTTTGTAGACCCCTCCGTGAGCATGACAAGCGCTCTGAATGACCAGGCTATGGACATCCCTGTCTGGAAAACACACGCACACAAGTTACTCCCGCTCTCCCTGCCCCGATAGAGGCTTCTCTATGTTTGGTGTCCGGCTTCCTCCTTACACTGGGTCATTTTGCGTTCTTCACTGCTCTCAATGCGTTTGCCATTGTGGTACCAGGCAATGGTTGGGTAGGGCAGGCCTGCCACTTTGCACTTCAACACCGCCTCCTTTCCTTCTATTACTTCCACATCAGCAAGGGGTTTGAGGAAGTCTGGCATGGTCCTTCTCTCCACCTCATTTTCCAGCACCTCGGGCTCCTCAGCGATGGACGGCATCTTCTCTAACTTTGTCCTGCAGGAACGATGAAGATAGCTAGATTGCATTACATGCTCCATTCACTGCTGCAGAAATGTTATCTTCAGTATTACCTGCAATTCCCCCAAAACTGAGACAGTGTGCAATAATTAAAAGAGAAACAGACTGAAATTATTTGAAAATCTCATGAAATGTTTGGCCTGAATTTGGCCCTGATTTATGTTGTTGACTAAATGTTAGTGTGGCTACCACATGATCGCCACATGTGGCCCACAAGGAAAATGCCAAAAGGATGGCTTCCCATATCAGGACCACTTCTGGCCTACAAAATACTTGCAAGTGGTGGAACTGAGCCAAAAAATGACAGTGTACCCTGGATTCAACCTAAAACAAGTTTGATGTCTAGAGAGGTGGAGCAAATTGAGAATCATGTTACAAAAAACGTAAAAAAGACTTTGAATATTCCATCTAGACCAGGGGTGTCAAACTAATTTAGTTCAGGGGCCACATACTGTACGACACAATCTGATATGAAGTAGGCCGGACCAGTAAATTAAAAAACATAATAGTCTCAAAATAATAAAAACTTGACATTTTCCCTTTTCTTTTAGTGTAAGGAAACAGAACTCACCTTATTTAATAGTGTACACTTTTAGAAAACACAATGAGCAAGCTGAATTTTCTTCAAAAATGCCATTTCCCTAATATTTTACCTCAGTAACACATTTAAATATTTAATTGTGTTTAACATGTTTTGTATAGCTTAATGAAATAAATGGTTAATATTTAAACAAATATATATTAGCATACAATATTTATAATTTATTAACAATATTTATAATTTATTAACAAAATTTACTTGAGATAAAACCGGATTATTTTTTACTAAATTTTCTATTATTTATGAACATATTATCTTCTTTCTTAATATTGCTTAATCCCACAAGTATTACAAATAACAGATCACAATGATATAAAACAATCACTGGTACAGTTACTGGTATCTGGAACTAAAAGAATACAGTATTTCACATTTTGATTGGAGTAACTGAAATGACCAAATTCATCCCGCGGGCCAGATTGGACCCTTTGGCGGGCCACTTTTGGCCCCCGGGCCGTATCTTTGACATCCCTTATATTGACCATAAAATATCAAATGATTCAGATTGTCTAGAGGCATCTTGGGAATCGATGCCCATTTATATATCTATATAAATTTATATATTATTATTATATATATATATATATATTTATATATATAAATATATATATTTATATATATAGAAGCCAAATGTGAAAATGATCTAGAAACATGGCCGTCTTCTCTGGAGCAGAGCGGGTATGAAATGAGCGGTGGCGAAAGAATTGCTGCCAGGATTCTCCTCATTAAGCTGGATGTTATCTATCTACCATGCTGTCAGCTTTGTTTCTAGCACTCCCTTCAGCACACATTCCTATGATCTGTATCTTCATGTCAATTGGATATCACTTCACTCCCAGAGGCTGATGCATTGGTATCAGTTTATTAGTAAAACCTTAGACAAAGCCCCTGGTTATTTCTGCTCCTTTCATTATACATAAAAGAGATCACATGCCACGCTCAACTAACTACATTAACTAGCTTATCCTGAAGGCCTACACAGACTTTCGCCATTCTGGATTTCAATTTGCAATTTGCAGCTTCTAATGACTGGAACTGTTTACAGCAGAATCTAAACTAGGGCTCATTCATTTCCGTTTTCCTTTTTACAAACTTGCTAGAAAATGTTTGTGACCCCTGCTCCTGTTATTAAATGCTTTTTAATATTTGGAACTGTTGCTTTATTACTTTTTTCTTCAAATTTAAGTAAACTGTATAATTGATTCTTTGTTGTTTGACTTATTGTGTTTTGTAAGACCTATTGTCTGCTTTATTGTTACTTACGACCCAGATCATCAGTGTAAATAAGAATTGGTTATCAGTGGACATACCTGGTTAAATAAAAATGATAAAAAATATGTTTGGTGGTCATAAAATTAACTGACATGTCAGTTTTTTCTAGACGTGTGTTGATCACCAGTGTCACTACTCCAGTTCAATATAAGGTTTAAACTGGTTTAAACTGGTTTCCTAATTGGTCATCCTTGGTCATCAGGAGGGATGTATGCAACCAGAAGATAAATTAAATAAATTAAAGGGAAAGGGAGACATTTCCAACTTTTTTATAAAGAGGAAGGACACAGAAGCCTGCATACTGCACTCCAAAACCAACTTACATTTCTATGGACTATTTGAATTGTATGTGCTGTGTATGTGTGTTAGAGAGAGGAATGATAATTTCCTTTCTTAGTCTAGCGCATGGCCTCACTAATAAGGTCTACTCTGCCCAATAGTCATCACATGAATAAAAATCTTGCTCCGGCACTGCTAAGAAACGTTTGCAGTCCAGAACTTTCACCACCTTAAAACATTTTCTTCATCATTCAACACAAAGCACAGCAAAATAGACCTAGAAATGTTGATCAGTTGGAAATCAACATCAGACAAAAATGGGACAAAGTTCCTTTTCTAATCATTGAGCAGTTCTTGGGTGATAAAAGAAGAAGGGGTACCAGATAGCAGTAAACTTTCTCCTAAAATTACCAAATCATAAATATTTCTGTCCTCATGTGAGTAAAATATTGGTCTATGAGATTAGAAAATGACCGACTTCCGTTTTTGATTGATATTTTTGCACATCATCCCGGCTTTTTGGTAGCTTAGTTGCATCTCAAACATTCTTATAAAGCAGCACAATGACAAATATGGCTGTTTTTTTATCCAAACGACTTCTCTTACATGTGAGAGGAGATGGCAGCTCTGGGCTCTTGCATGTAGAGCTCAGCAGTACATTCAGACTTTCCATGAATATTTTGAGCAACTGCGGTGTAAAAGCCCTCTGTGTCGCCACTGACGTGGGTGATGACAAGTGAGTGACGACCCCCCTCTTGAAGGATGCGAATGTTGTCACTCTCCTCGACTCGTGTCTCTAACAGAATGTGACAAATTAAAAAAAAAAAGAAAGAAAGAAAAGACATCAGAAACAGCATTTCTTCTGAAGATGACAGGGGCGTTATATCTGTCTGGCGGCTCTTACCAAAATGCATCCATGTGACTTGTGGAGCAGGCGAGCCGCTCACCTTACAGTCGAACCGCGCCGTGCGTCCTTCAATGACTTCCAGGATGTCCAGTTTACGGGTGAACAGAGGCTCTCTGGATGGAGTGACTCTCAGGTTTGCACTTGAGGTCAGCTCCTCTACAAACACTCACACATTAACAAAGCTGCTTCCAGAAGCTTCTTGATTCTAGCTACAATCATTATTTTCACTTTAACATGAGAGCGTCAGTGATTTTGCCTCACCTTTGGCAGTGCTCAGCTTGCACGTGTACGTTCCACTATCGTCTTCATGCACCGAGTTTAGCATGAGACGGCACCTAAAGAAATCGCAATTTAAGATTCAGATGAAAAACATCCCAAACTAAAAGAATCCAAAACCTTTTCATTAGGTTGATACTAACATAACCTATTTGGAAATAGAACAATTAATACCAACAAGGAACCCATGCTAAGTGATGTAGAAATTGAAAGTGTCTGAGATCAAATGTCTTGGTGTTGTAATAGATGGAAAAACTAAGTTGGAAGAAAGATGTGAGCTATATTAGTTTGAAAATATCAAAAGCAGTTTCAGTCCTTCATAAAGTCAAGTCATAAGAACAATTGCTAAATCTTCATTATAGAATGAACCAACTCTCTGTTTATTATACTGAAAATATAAAAATTTGAAGACTTGGTCAATTTCCAAACAGTACAATAATTCAGCTTGAGAGGTAAATATATATGTTTAAAAAACCTGCAGTGAGAACAAACATTAAACTTCATTGTATTTCTACAAGAGGGGTTCAGTTATGGAACAGCCGCAGTGAAGACATAAAAACATGTTCAACAACTAAAAAAACCTATGAAAGATGACTTAATAAAGAAATATGAAGTAATTTAAGTTAATAACAAGGAAGAGTGTTGTGTATTATGATTTATTTTGTGTATCACTGTGTATTGTCTGGAATATTTTGATGAATGCAGTTGCAAAGTTTAAATTGAAGTTATTACTGTACGCACCAAAAGGGTTTTGGACTAGATATATTTTTAATTTAATCCAAAACCTTTCTCGAGCTTTGAAATGTTTTTTATTTGTTTCCTTTTTCACATTTATGTAATTAAATGTTCAAATCAAATCAAATTAATCAAAAAGAGACAAAAGAGCAATTTAGTGCAAAGAATGTTGGACATCTAAAACAAAAAAAAGGACAGCATTATAGAGGCCATGAATCATTGGAAAAATCAATATTATTAAGTTTTTAATAAAAGATAGAAAACTCACCTCTTTCCATCAAAGTGCATCTTGCAGTTAAGCAGTGCTGGCTGGATCAGCTTTCCATTGGACAGCCAGTCGACATCAACATCTGGAGGTCCTGTGATGTGACACTCAAACATGGCCGACTCTCCAGCCCTCACCTGTACATCTTTTACCTCCCTGATGATTTTCAGGGCCATCTGTGCTGCAGCTGTTGATGATAAAACAAAGAGCAGCGGTGAGAAAAGGTCCACTTATACTTGTTATAACGTGATTTAGTGTTTGATTACTCACCTCTGACCTCCACTCTGCACTCGGCCTGCTTGCCACCGTACTCGTTGACAGCCTTACAAACGTAAAGCCCTGCGTCCGACTTCTGAGCCGAGCCGATTCTCATTTCACTGGTGCCGTCCTCAATCTCTTGCACGACGAAGCGCCCAGCTGTCTTCAGTGTCACTCTGTCCTTCAGCCTAGGTCAATATAAAGTGGTTTTCACAATCATTTATCCTCAAGTGAGCTCTGCATGTGACAGGCTCTGACCTTGGTTCAAATCAGAATTTCAGGTGTCGCCTGGATCGTTTGCTTGGAAAGAAAACTTAAAAGGGAAGAATCTTACCAGTAAACTTTGGGTTTGGGCTGTCCTTTAATTTTCGCCAATATGACAACATCTTGACCTTCAGATACTCCCTGGTCACATGGTACCACCTTATAAAGATAAACGGCATGGTTGCATAAAGATATAGATAAGAAGATTAGAAATATTGATTGATCAACATGTAGCAGAATTTGGCTTCAGATAAACATCATGTCCCACCCAAATCAATGAGATTTAAATCAGTAAAAGACAATCTTTTAAGCTGAATATGTGCTTCAGGGTTGTGTCCTGCTGCAAGACTCAAGTTAGTCTAATAAAACTGGATAGCATTGTCATTCCTTTCATACACTGGATGGCTTCAGTGACAGAGGAGACCAAACAGGCTCACAGCATGTTTTTTTTAATGTATGTAAGATGAGATTTTCATTTTGTTGCCAATAAATAAGTTCAAACACTGCATTCCTAAAGAGCTCCACTTAGTTCCGTCCCCCTTTTAAATGTAATCCTAGAAGGGACATGGCTTATTTAGGAAGTTTTTTTACAAACTTAAGTTTAGTTTAGCTTACTTGTTTATTTGACAGGGACTATACATATTAATGACATCTGTAGTAACAGATGTAAAAATGTCCGATTGGACCTAACGAGCTAATTTGCATCCGTAGTCCCTAGGCAGGTAAAGAAAATACATAATACAGTCAAAAAGTGGTATTAGTTGCTAAAATCAAACTCATTTCCCCGATCAAAGATAAATTAAAAGCCATGATCAATAAAGTAAAAGGATTCACCCCTTTCTTTCTTTCTTTTCTGTAACATGCTGTTATATTATATATTATTGGCCACATATGCATCCATTATATTCCATAAAATCCAATCTGAAAAACAGATTGAGATTTTTTCTTATTCACTCTCACCTGCAATGAGGGAGGCTCTTTCAAGCAGACACTTTTATTCCCACTAGATGATCGTCCAGCCTCTGTCGCCTCCTCCTGAGGGCTCAGATACTCCTCATCCGACTGGATGGGACTGCTGACGTCCAGAGACGCAGCTGCTTCCCTGCTTTGGATGCGGGTTGACTCTGCAAAATCAAGCAGAGACACGGGATATAAATGTGATAATCTTATAAGCATGTTGCCTCTGCATATATTTCAGCTTTATTTTTGTTAACGACAAAGTTAAATGATTTCCACATGTTTTAATTTGAGCGAGTAGCTATAAATCTTTAAACGGTGTTATGCAGCATCAGGATGGCTCATTAGGTCGTTCAATAAGAGCCTGTCAGCCTTTTTCTTTTTGCTTTTCTGGAAATGTTCATCTTTGCCGGGATGAGCTTTTAGCGACTTAAAGTGGTGAGTTGGAGTTGAGTGAGTCATGTGCACCCCTCCTCCCCCCTCGTCCCATGTGTGCACAGCTGAACAGATGATGAATTAATCCCTAAATCCCTGACCCAATCACTCACTTATTCCCATGAGTTCCAGTGCAGACACGGTGTCTGGTAGCATCTGCTGCCTCACCACTGGATGGACAAATATAAAACACTTTCTCTGTTTCTCTTTTAGCCTTTCTTTCTGTCTCTTTATTTTTCAACGTGCATATCTGGGAAAAGCAGATAATTCTGACTGCAACAGACTAAAATCAGGGAATTTAAAAGAATAAAGGCGCTCTTTTTGAGAAGACAACGGGAGAAGAGTGGACTGATAAAGATGCCGTTACAGTCTTTTAGAAATCAACTCCACTGTCTAAAAAGGAAGAAACAAGGAGCTGTGAGTAAAACAAGCCAAAGCACAGAAGAATAAAAGAAACATTTACTGTAAATCCATATTTGAATGGCAGTAAAACAAGCACGCCACACAGAAATACACTCATACTAAACTCTTGTAAGTTTTTGTAGGTGCCGATCCTGCAAAACTGAGGACATCTAGAAGAAAAACATAAAATAACCTACCTAGGCTCACTCCTCTGAGCAGCATCTGTGCACCAGGGGATAACTCCTGCAAGTATTTATGTAAACCTGCCAACTCTTACACAACTGCTGAACAGCCTGAGTCGGCCAACCCTTTATCGTTTCATCCTCTGCTGCCATCTCCATGTTTTTCTAACATGGTTCTTTAAGTTATGGGGATTTTACCATCCTATTCCAAGGAATAATGTTACAACAAAACAATGCTGAGCTTCGACATCCAGTGAAGCCTATAAATCATTCTTTCCTTCTATTTTGCGTCAAGGCTAAACATCTGCTCGCATTATCCCCCGCCGCATTTTGATAAATGAACCTCCAAGCACCATAGGGTGTTAAAAAACCTCCAAGGCTGCAGCAGTGATCTCACGCAGGGACATAAAGCAGACAGCAATTACCCCGAGATAACAAGAGGACGGCGGCTAAAAATACTCCTGCAAGTCAGACTCCACTGGCCTAATATGGCAAGAGAGGCCCCGGTGCTGCTGGTGAGACACAGCCGTGGCGCACGCTCATGTTTGTTAACAAAACTGTGGAAGAGCAAGCTGCATTTACATGAGGTTAATCAATACTCGCTGGGGGCAAAGCGAGCCTTCATGCGTGCTCTGGGAAATAAACACATTTCCCGCCGCGGACGTGTTTCTGAAGAGAAACCTTTTTTCTGAAAAGGAGAACGCATTTTGTTGAGTCCTGACTTTGAATGCCACGGTTGCCTTTAAGCCTCAGGAGACCTTTGTGTGATGGGGTAGGTCTGCGCTCTGAATTCACACTGGGGGGAGATCAGTGCCTTCAAGAATTAATGGGTTGTCATGGCAACTATCGCTGCCAGGAGACCTGGCTGGGATGCTGAGCTCCAGCGGGCCTTTGTAGTCATTAAGACAGAATGTCAGGCGGAGGACGGCTGGCAGTGGATGAAAGGGTTTGCCTCGGAGTCATGTTCATGTATTTCAAAGACTGATTTACGCCGTCATCATCATCATCATCGTCATTTCAATTTGTGTGACGCTTTTAATTTTAACGCCCTTCCATCTGTGACCCGGTCTCACCTGACTGGATGTAGAGGGTGGCGCTGCAGGATGCGCTGCCCGCTGTGTTGACAGCTGTGACGCAGTAAGACCCCGCGTTGTGAAGCCGCATCTCCTTTATCACCAGGCTGTGCCTCTCGCCCTCAGCTTTGACCACATGAAAGGCATCATTCCAGATCTGGACATTATTCTTCCTCCATGTCACTGCAAACGGAGACAATAAAACCCCAAAAAGCATTAGAAAAAAGGAAAAAAAAGCCTCCCAAAACAAAAACAGCCGCAGCACGATGGACTTTGAAAAGATCGGCAGTGAATGAGGCTTATTGTTTTGTACAGAATTGTTCAAATTCATCTTCTTCCGGCATTTTCGGGTGAAAAGATCTCTTTTAACAATTCTTCCTAAGGGAAGGAAGGCTAGAATATCGCTTCAACAAAGACCCACATGTTCAGCACGGCATGAGAATTAAAAGAGTTATTCACTATGCACATCTTTTCTAAACAACAACCTGAAACCCAACTAAACTGAAGCTCTGGTGAAGAATAACCAGGATGCTGTGTGTCATACCTGTGGGCGATGGGCTGCCGGTGATAACACATTGCAGCCTGACCTCTGAGCCGCTGGGCACTGTGGTGTCTTCTATGGGCTTTTCAAACCTTGGACCCTCAGCTGGCTCCACATCAGCAGACAGGTAGGAGTCATCAGATAAAGCCCCTGCAGATAAAGAGACTCATGTTTACATAGAACTGCTGGCAGATAACGATCTAGTTCAGCAAATGGGTTAAACACCAAAATAAGTAATTGGGGTAGTTCGCTCTCTCTCTTTTTTTTTGCACTGTATTCCATCCAAGACTTGCAAGACTGGCCATGGAGGACTAACTTGTGACACCCAAGGCCTACAGAGATAAAACTATCCAGCACATTTAAAAAAAATCTAATTATAGAAAAGCGGTGCACATCCCCCTCACTGATTTGAATTCCTATCTTTCTACCAGACCTGAAGGTGGACTCTAGGACCCAGCAGCATCACAGCTGGTTGCAGCAGGGCACATTTATAACCACACCACCACAAATCAGAGGTGACTGAAGGAGACCAAACTTTAACCAGACAGGACAGCTATTTTTTGCCTTTAATCTAGGCCTGGACAGCCGATGGTTACCATGGAGACATGTCGAACAACTCCCCACAACCCCTTAAATTTGCCTTTGGCTTAATTCTGGCTTTTACTGAAGTTCTGCTAAAACATCTCCTACCTTCCTCTGGAGACCTGGGTTGAGTGGAACGGCTTTTCTTGCTTTTACGAACTCGACCCCCCCTCCTCGCGGTCTCGCTTCCCACGCCGCTCCTCTCTGCGGCGCTTTGCGTTTCCATTGGTTTGTCCTCCACCAGGATTGTGGGGATGTTCATTTTTAAGGCGGGAGATATCCTTCCCGCTTCCGCTCTTCTCTTTTTCAGCAGCGGGCTGACTGAAGGAGTGGGTGACGGGGTGAGTCGGGTGGGCTTGGGCGGGTACTGGGACCCGGGTTCCCTTACAGTTACGGGGGACGCTCGCTTCCCCGAGGGGTTGGACGATCTGAGCTCAGACATGTTCATCTTGGCGACTTGCTTTGAATCTTTTCCCAGATCTCCAGAGAAAGGTGAGGATAGATGTGACGTGGCAACAAGCGAGTCTTTGTCATCCTTTGATGGGCTTTGTAGAGTTTCGCTGTGTGAAAAGACAAGAAAAACGCTGAGTAATACTGACAATACATATAGAAATAAAAAAATCTACAAGATTTTAAAGGAGCTATACCTGATATTTTAATCTTTCTAAGAAAAATGGTTTCTACATGGTATATTATGTGGTAAAAGGGGGAAGTCAGACTTAACCTTTTGAGTCCATAAAAATGAATGATCCATTGATTGGGCATATGAACGAGTCTAGCCAATTTTAGTTAGCGATAGCGGGTAATTTTTTATGAGGTACGAAAAATGACAAAACAAAAAATAAATATGGAAATAAATATATATGCACATAAATAAATAAATGCATTTTTAAATATAT
>JAVQJG010163938.1:0-20365 GCA_036024015.1 Craterocephalus amniculus
CCATAAATCTCACAAGTGTTACCTTTATATTGATACCAAGCTTATTTAAATGAACCTTGTGGTTGCAGAGATATACTCATTTAAAGTGAAACATGTAATTTTTAGGAATTTTGGCCTAGAGCTTATTTGTTTAGGAGCTGTGATGAAAGCCAGAAGCCTTCTTTGATCTCAGTGGTGTTATTGTATTTCATTTTTGTAATCCTCTCAGGCACCGTAGGAGTATTGAGGGGTTGAGGCTGGAGAGGGAGGAGAGCCTTTGGACATATCGACGAGCTCGTAGTCTGAGTCCCAGCAAGCATTCTGCTTCCTCTCCTCAGGAGGCCGCTTCATCCTCTAAGATACCTGCTGCTACGCCTAATCACACCTGCAAGGAACACCGGCAACGGCTCCGTCAAGAGGCGATAGACAGCACCAGGTGGGACACTTTCCACCAATTTGAATCTAATTTTAATACTATTTGTGTGTATTTTGTTTAGGATTTTAATTGCATGTGAGAATGGAGCAATTACTCGAAATGCAAGACTGCTGATGGATAATTATCTGTAGCAGGTTAACGGACCCTCCGAAAGGGGAGGGACAGTATCCGTCTGACATTGAGCAGCTGCTGCGTGACTACGGCCGAGCGAGGGAGGAAGCCAGGACAGAGATCGCTAAGGCACGAGAACGGCTGCGAGAGAGGACAGAGCTGGAGAAGCGGAGGCTCCAGCAGCAGGGCCTGTCCCATGAAACTAAGGTCAGTTTTAGTTTGTCACTGCAGGATTAGAATTAAAGTGACTAAATGTTGGTTTAGGTCTGTACAAAGCAAATAAAGACCCCATTCAGGTTTAAAGTCGTTTATGATACTTTTCTATTAATAATAATCATGTTGTGGATCATGTATCAGGTTTTCAAATCCCAACTTTATGACATTTATGTTTGTGGCTCATTTTCGTCCTTTTTCATCATAGTTGTAAGTGTATTGATAGACTGTTGCAGACTGTGAATATGACATGGTTGGATGAGTAGTTTAGGCTGTATAAAAACGGTAATCCTCACTCCAGTTCTTCTTCTTTCAGCAGGATGACACAAAGCATCGGACAAGAATCAGCAACAGCACTTTATGCACAGGATCCAGTCTAAGTCTGTCCTCTGGTCCAACATCAGGATATAACAGTGGAAATGCTGCTCAGCTGATGAACAGCAACAAACCAGTGTTAACTGGACAGGTTGGAATATTAATACAGGAAATAACTTGGATTGTAAAATGCTGGGCTTTTTACTCTCGAGGATTCAGCCTCACATGTTTTAGTTTCTTTTTGTAGGAGTAACATTATATTATTGGTGCTGTTTTTGCTCAGATCAAAGGGATTCAGGATGAAAGGCAGACGTTAAAGACGCGCCCTCCTATATGTGGCCCTCAGAGTGTGAAGACACAGCGAGCCTGGCTGTCAATTCACGGTAACAGCAACATTATTACTCACAAGACCTCCGTACCATGTCAACATGCTGAGTGTCTTTGCCTTCACATTTTCTGTGTTTAAATTCTGTATTAATGTAAATGTTTTTATCAGATGTCCACCTTGAGCCATCTGGCAGTGGGTTCGAGCCGCTTATGACTTCATCTCCATCTACAGTATGTGCACGTCAGCGCACGGCCTCCTTTGGCTCCTCCTCGTCTCTGTCTTCAAGCTATCAGGACATCACATCCAGTCTCCTCAGTCAAGCTTTGGCTGAGGTAATGCAAACAGAAATCCTTCAGTCATTCTTTTATTCATTTAAAAAATAAGGATTTTAGCAAATAAATAAATAATTACATTTCTAAAAGACTTATCAGTGTTTGTAGTCTGCTCATTTATGTATTTATTTTCATCTAATCAAGATGCTCTTTCTGTCCAGGTCCGATTTGCTTCTTATGGAGATTTGGGCAACCTGGTGATGGGCAAAGCTACGGCGGGCTGGAGGTGAGCTCGGCCATTCCAAGACATTCTTGACTGCTTTAAAGTGACTATGGAGCGTCTACTAAGCCAAAGTTTCCACATTAAAACAAGCTTCACATACATGAGTCACATGCTGATGTATAAAATCTGTCTTTGTTTAGGTACCAAGGAAAAGAACGAGGAGTTCAGTCTTTCTACAAGCCTTCCTCCAGCCCATCTGTCCACAGTTTTCTAGGAGCTGGGGAGCTGGACAGATCCCTGGACAGTCTGTGGAATATAATCTGTCAGATGTCTAAGAGCCACATGTACAATCAGTCGGTCCGTTCTGTGTGGAC
Source organism: Craterocephalus amniculus (assembly GCA_036024015.1). Classification (NCBI taxonomy): domain Eukaryota; kingdom Metazoa; phylum Chordata; class Actinopteri; order Atheriniformes; family Atherinidae; genus Craterocephalus; species Craterocephalus amniculus. The sequence continues at coordinate 2,252 of JAVQJG010163938.1, forward strand.
GCGACCACTAGATGACAGCACTCAGCTGGGTGAGCCACCCTAAAATGCCTACATATTCTACCGTATACACTCATGTAAGGAAAATAGGAACATAACAGCCTGTTTGAATACAAAACATGACTGCACTCATCTCTGTTAAATTAGTATGCATTAACTTTACATGAAAAGTTCCATTTTATGCTACTTTGTGCTTCATTGATCCTTAAACTGTAGGGATTCTCCTTTTTTATATGTATGTATATATGATACAGCAGAAGTCATGAATCCTCTACTACATTAGTTATAATAACTTAATAAGGTTATCACTCATAAGCAAAGTACAGAAATATAAAACAAAGATGAATAGTAGTTAAATAAGGTTAATTTACATGATGCAAAATTTTGCCCTGCAGCAGTGTTTTTCTTTTTGCTGAAATTTAAAGAGGAAATCTTTCTTTTAGTTTTTGTCTTCACAGCAAAGGTATTTATACTGTGCAAGGCTTTAAAAGTCCAGTACATTCACCTCAGCTGTATGTGCGTCCTTTGACTCTCTGTAGTACTGCATAGTACAGTCTCATTCATCACTGCCACTTTTGGTATTCTGCACGGCCAAGTCCACTCTCACACCTGCATTTAATACAGAACATCACTGGCCCTTTCTTACTCGGTTTTCTCTTTGGTTTTAATTCTAGTTCAATCCAAAATTTCATGTGGTAACTTATTTATTTCTTTTCTGATTATTTAAGAAGTCACATCATGTCATGATCATTGGACTTTTTCTAGTGGGAGTGAAATAAAGAGGGCTGTTTCCAGTCCTAACACACAGTAATTTGTGTTTTATTTTTACTTTTTATCATCTGTTTTTGACTAATTTGATTCCTCTCTGTCTTTGTGTTTAGTTTATATCCTAACAAATCCGTCCGCCTGTCACCTCAGCCAGCCGCGGGACTTCTGCTGCATCAGCACCGAGTCTAAACAGGTAAGCACAGCAGCACGATCAGCCAGCCGGCCTGACGATCACAGCTGCTCTCCCTTGTGTTAAGGCAGCGGGAGCATTTGCAGCGCTTGCATGCTTGAGTTTACGGAGGAAAATTCCATTTACTCATATTAGAGCAGCGTACAAGCAGCAAGCTACACAAGTTGTCATCCACATAAAAAATAGGACATGCCATTTGGACACAAGTCATGCTCAGCGAACACCGGGCGTAAACGCCACCGACTCGGAGGCAGTGAGAGTGGAGTGAACCGTGTCAGCTGTTGGTTATCAATGTCAGCACAGTTGCCTCTCGGCTGATCAAAAGGCCACACTGCTTCTTTTATTGATGGTTTTCCTTTTCCCTTTCTCTGCCTCAGGGTGGTCTGTACGTGCTGGCAATGCAGTCTGTGTTCGAGGAGTCTCTGCCTCGGCCCAGTGTAGACGCCATCAGGGGGGAGATGATGCCCAGTTGCTGGATTCTGCAGCCAGTTAGACACAAAGGGCAGGAAGTCACCAGAGTCATCTACCTGCTACAGGTGAGATCTACTTGCTGTAAACTGCTGCGGAGGGATGAATCCCATTGATCCAAAACAAACTGAGATTCCACTTTTTCTTTTTTAAATGTAATTATTTGTAGTATAGAGAAACAAATCAGGAAAAATTGTAGGAGTGTACATGATGTAACATGATGACATTACTTTAACTTTGCTGTGCTGATCTATGGCAAGATCCGTTTCACTGTTGTCAGGCCTCAAACTATTAAAGAAATTGCTTACAGCACTTGAACTTTATCCTTCCAATACTTCCTCTGAAGTTGAAGTTTGTAGTTGTAGCAGACGGTACAGGCACAGCACACAAGTTGGAGTCTTCTATAAAAACTCTGCTGGAAACATTTTTCCAATTCACTTCTAAACAATGCACCTGTAGTCCTATGCGAAAACGAAATGTCAACACTGTCAACTTTCCTCTTGTTCAGCTGGACCTTGGAACTCCATCATTTCCTCACAGACTCCTGAACGCTGTTGCCAGGAGACAGGCAGCTGTCATCGCAGACCTGGATGTTTTTCTTGCTTCGTAAATCCGCGGGTCTTATGAAGGCGCAGTGAGCACTTGGATTTTCTCCATCTTGGAGTTAGTCTTTATGAATTTGCACCGAACTTTTCATTTACTTGACTTTTTTTTAATCATTCTTTTTATGAGGGCACTGTTATTTGTATGCAAACACAAAGTTGAAAGCAATGTTTTTATATGAAGGATTTTTTATATTCTTTATATAATTTGAAATATTTATCGTTGTACATAAATGCTTGGAGCAGCACATTTTACCAAAGACTCAAATGTTTTAGCTGCATTTAGGTTTAAACCACTTTTAGGGGTCAAAGTTACCATTTGTCGTTAGTTTTTTTTAAAAATTACACTAATTTGATGTATATTTATTACATCTGCAATGCTTTTGTTTCTATAACAGACAAATGTGTTTTTATGTTTTAAATGCACACACACACACACATTCCGGCACTTCCACATATGCATGCATTATAAATCATAAACAGGGAGATATTTATAAATGATTTTAAATCATCCCATACTGCTTATTGTCCTCAATTAAAAAAATTGATTTAAGATGTTCTGCAGGAGTTTTCCAGCAAAAATAATTAAATGTATGTATCTATGTATTAGATAGAAGAGGCATTTAGTTAGAATTCACACCAGAACGGATCAAATAAATAATTTTACCAGTCATGAGCTGTTAACTGGGATGTGTGTTGAGTATAAACATTAACCAGCTCTTTGTCTACAGAAAATGTGTTTTCTAATAAGTTTACAAGTAAAACCTGGAGATGAAAACTTTTATCAAGTTAAAGGATGAGTATGCAAATCAACTTTGGACCAAAAGCTGAAGGTCTTTGCCTCTCTGTAGCCTTGTGTTTCCTGATGGTGTGGATATAACCCACCAGCTTCAGTGATCTTGCTCTCATACTTTATGATGCAGCATGATCAGAGTTTAAAGGGTTTTTATTTTCCATTCAATCTGAGGCCTTGTATTTATTTTCATTCCTCTTGCCTTGTGTTTAAAATACTGTTGAATGTCTTCCACTGTTGTGACTGTTTTATAAGCAAAGCAGTGTGCTGTGTTAACAGCTGCTTGCACATAACTTTTTAATGCATTTGTTCCAGACTAAAAAGTTAATGTTTGTTGTTATTTGTACAGTTTTTAAGCTATGCAGAGGCTGATCAAAGAGAGGAGCGCTCTCAGTCAAAGCTGGCTCACCCGTATCCACATATGAAGCCATATTATTTACACTAGTGGCATGTTCTCGAACGTCTGTTCACCCTGCAGCTGCACCTTTGAGGTTGTGACTAAACAGACCCAGAAAAGCCAAAGAAAGACAAGTTGAAGTAAAGAGAATGCAGTGACAGCTGTTTGTACTGATTTATTTTTTATGTATAGCTTTATATTTCTTACTGTAAAAAGGTTTTATTTATATTTGGACATTGTTGTACATGTATATTATAAAAATGTTTTGTTGCTAATTAGCTGTCATTAGCTATTGGTCTACATTTGGTTGTTTTTTAAAATTAAAATAAAGGTTTATTGGTGAAATAATTTAGTTTTCATTTCTTTTTATGGAAATCTTAAATTCCTTTGCAAGCTGTCAAACCCTACTATCATAAACCGTAGTGCTTGCAAACTTAGCACAAGAAGTACCGGAAACTTGCATTTGTACTCGTCCCTTTAAGAATATCAAAGTATTGTATGATGTATATAGAGATTTATTTTAAATTTGCAAGCAAAATAAGCATTACGTTTGTCATTCTGCATGTAGCATAACAAAACAAAACATGAGATTAAGAGAATTTAAAAAAAAAACACTTTAAGGACGCCATTGCATTATGGTTAGAAAGCCTGAGTGAGTGGTAACCTTTTATAATGGGATAAATGGTGGACCATTGCAGATTACTGCCAGAATTTGGGAGCGGAGAGGACGGAACAGTCTGCAGAGTCCAGACTCCACCACAATTAGACAATTGTGGGGTAATCCTGGTTATAGGCCTCTCGTGCATATTAGACCCACGCTGGGTGACCTTCAACAACTCCTGCTTACTTTTTCAGGCAAGTTTACTTGTAATATTTATGCACTTTAAATGTTTTAAGATCTCTTGATGAAGTTTTGAAACCAGATTTTGAACTTTATTTTGCAGCTAGTTAAAGGAGATCTTCTGTATTTTTCAACCTGTACCTATGTTGTAGCATGCTATATGGTCATTTACTCACCCAGACAGTTGTGGCGCAACTCGAACTCCATCAGAAAATATTTATGTGAATACGCGATCAGCATAAATCCATATAATGGGAGCGATCAGGCAATCGTTGCTCGCCCACTACATAAGGCATTATCTCTCGTGATCTTACGTCACCACGATACGCCATTGAAAAAGGGCAAATTCACTTCGTACTGTAAAATGGTTGGCTACATTCTATTTTTACAACTTGTAAATACACAAACACGGACCATGTTGCTATTATCTTCGCAAATAGCGAACTGTCCTACAGTACGGAGTGATCTATGAGGGAATTATCCCTTTTGCGTTGGCGCATGGCAGTGACGTAATCGCTGTTGCAGGCACTTGCAGGCCAGTGCAAAAGGCTTTAAAGGACCCCGGAATAACAGCAACAAAGGAAGTACAAGCTGCATACAGGTCACAGAGGGATCCGACTAGCATTAGCTAACAACACATTGGTAAAACAAAGGCGTTTTGTGGCAGATAATGCCTAATTTAGTGGGCGAGCAACGATTGCCTGATCGCTCCTGTTATATGGATTTATGCTGATCGCGTGTTCATTTAAATATTTTCTGATGGAGTTCGAGTTACGCCACAACTGTCTGGGTGAGAAAATGATTATATAGCATGCTACAACATAGGTACAGGTTGAAAAATACCGAAGTTCTCCTTTAAGAACCAAAGCTCTTTGATTATTTGGCTAACTATGGGGGGAAAAAGCTTAAATATTGAAAGATCTTACTACAAAGTCACATTTAACAAGATGTTGAAGTTTATTTTAGACTTGTGGCATGAACATGACTCCATACTCCTTGTACACCTATGTCATGATCACTGCACAGTAACTTTAAATATTGTGGAAACACAGAACTCTGCATGAGGATAGGTAGTTTAATAACGATTGCAACAGTTAACTTAACAAATTGTCACTAAAACCTGAATGATCCTCATCCAAAAACATTTAGAGACGAGTTGTGTCAGCATCGCATCATCTAACAGGTGTTTCTACTCGGAGCTCTGCTGCATGTCCGGACCTCTCCGTCCTGCATGTGGAATGCAGAGGCAACGGTGGAGGTGACATTTCTGTGAGGGTCAGGGAGGGTGTGTGGGTGTTGTATGTGCGCGATTAGAGTCCCGTTCGGGTGGGGCGGGGTGAGGAGGGGGGGGGGGGGGGGTGCTCTGGAGATCAGAAGTGTCTCTGCCATTTAGAGTCACCAGCTCTTGACAGGAATGTCCGTCCCCCGCGCGCACAGATCATGTACTGGATGCGCCAACTTTATTTTTAACACGGCAGGGTGGGACAGTCTCTGGCTTTCGGGAATGACCGTGGAGCGCGTGGCGCCTTCAGCCCCTTTCCCTCGTTCCCCGTGCAGGACCGTATCCTCCTTGCGCTGTGGAGACCCGCGTACGCCTTGACCAGGTCCCCCGCCGCTTCAAATGGGATTATAATTGGTTTATTGGCAGGGAGAAGCCTCAACACACACACTTTGGGACTGGACAATATCTAAACACAAGTAAGTTTTAACCTGAGTAATTACAAAGAAAAATAATTTTTAAGCTCTTGGCATGTTTACAAAATGTTTTACATCTGTAGTCTGGTTGCTTACAAGTTTTCTCTAATCCACCTGTTGGTCCTGATGCCTTGTTTAACATGAGCCTAGAATAAGTTGATTTAAAACTCATCTTCCAGTCGATTAACTTTATTTCTTAATGATGTGTTAAATCTTCATTTTTTCACTTGGTGTATGCTCGTTATCTTAAACTGTGAGAAGGCCGCAAGGTGCGGCGATAAAACTGCGAACAGCTCATTCAGCGCGCGCAAGTTTTACGCATGGAAATGCGCCCTTGCCAAAAACGTGTTGTAGTGAACGTATTAAACCGAAGAAGTTTAAAGATGGCTTATTGGATTTAAATTAACAACAGTGAAGCACTCTTGAACTTAAACGGCCTACAGGTGTGGATACAATTTAAAATCAAAAACGTGGCAACATGATTTTGAAAAAAAGAAAAAAAAGGTGATTAGTTATTTAAATGAAATATTACTGTTTTGTAACAATGCAATTTCAATGGCAGCTACTTCGGTGTATTTTAAGGGGAACTCAACTTGCAGCTGCATCATTTATATTAGCCTGTGAAACGTCATGGAGTAGAAGCAGCCTGCATGGTCACATGACACAGAAATACCCAGGTGAAGTGCAGGTGCCTGTGATAAGCAGAGCTGTAACACTTCACCAATGTTTACCCAAGCTTAAATACCTTCCTCTGTTTCACATTTCTATTTTCTCCTCCTATTAAATCCCTTAGAAAAACATTTCCCGTCCCCTGAAAGTAAGTATGCTCTCTGCACCAAAGAAACATTCCCTCTTTATTCCCCTTAAAAGGGCAAGAGTGAGTGTGTTGCTCTGTCTGGACGAGAAGGGCCTTTTGTGTAAGCACACTCCAGGAATAGTTTATTATTGATTCCTTATGCTCACTTGCAGGCTCACACTCTCTATTGTCACAGCCAAAACAAAACTGACCGCAGCTTTTTTTCTCAGCTTGTGTTCATATCCATGTTCTTTATAGATTTTTCTTTTGTTTACACTCTGTATTGGCTGTTTTCCTCACATACAGTGTTAACATTTATGACTAACTGTCGGTGCTTGTTGTTTTTATGACTGACCAAACCGCATAAATATTCCCAGTTCTCTCTCAGCTGGACTACAAGCCTTCCTCTCCTTTGTCCTCAAACCCTTTTCTTTAACTCACACTCTATAGGTCACACATCTTGTCCTCCCATCACTCATTTCATCGTCTTCCTCTGACTGCACCCTTCCCAATAACGTGGTTTCCCCATGCTGTCCGATGTGCTGTGCAAGCATCAGGCTTCAAAGTTACAGCTCAGCTCAGGTGCTGCTTTGATGCTTGCGCCAGAAATATTTGATTTGCAACAGAAAGAGATGCCGTTAACCTGTGGTGTGAAAGCATTATACAAACTATTAAATGATTATTTCCACTTTTTTCATGGTCAACGATCCATGTAAATCCACATTCATGTAATTTCTTGTCAGAAACACCAAAGATTTCTGAGGACTATGGGCACTGCACTGTCAGAGGCTGTTGTTGTGGGATTATTTTTTCATATTTAAAGATAGAAGGACTTCCAGCTGTCAGGCTAACCTAATGTTGGCGGGCAGGTATGTGTGACTTCTTACTCAGAGCCTCCTCCCTGATGACAGAGACACTCTCTGTCTCCGGACCGTCTATAAGCAGCTCGTCTCTATGCAGCTCGTCTCTATGCAGCTTCGAATGGAGCTGCACGCAGTTATCACTCTGAACTCATCTCAGCTCACGTCCTAATTTGCAGCAGTTAGCCTACTGTTTGCCAACTAGGAAGTGAGTCTTCAGACAAGATTAGGGCCTTATACTTTTGTATACATCTGACAGGTTGTGGATATGAGTTTGTGTGATGTGTAAAGTGGGTTTGTGGCTGTAGGTCTGGCCAGGTTGTGTGTGGGATGATAAGGGGATCCCCTGGCAGTGGGTGGAGCGTCCTCGCGCTGATAACAGCTCTCTGCAGAGGACTGATACTGAGCCGGAGGAGGAGGGAGACCTGTCGGATGGCATCATTGTGCATCACTGAGGGCCTCTTCTCTGAATACACAGAACAAACATCCACTGTGGGTTTACTGTGAATTCAGCAAGGGAAGGAAAGCGTGCTACGTGTAGCTGCACTTTTAAGGTCTTACTCTTGAGGTTTTTTTCTCTGTGCGTGTTTTAGTTGAGCTACTCCTTTAAGTACATTTGAAAGGAAAGTCAGTTTAAGTCAATTAAAAGGTAGACAAATGCAAAATTATAATTTATTATAAAACATATATATGATTTATCAGCGATAGCAGTAAAGAAATATTAATAAAAAAGAGACACTAACGTTTTTTGTGCATTTTGTGTAGTTTAAGTTAAGTTTGATAGAACCTTTAACAAAAAAAAGTGGCTTTAAATGAAATTGTGAAATAATGAATATAGATTGTACTGCTTTCTCAAAACTGCCCATAAATACTGCAGCGATGCTTCCCTCCGCTCTGAAACATCACTGAGCTGATATATAATATATAACACACTCCTCATGTCATCATTTGTTTCTGTAATGTGCTGAAGAATACAGGCCCCTCATCACCGTTAATCAGTGCAAAGCAACACTCCACCAGGACGCTTTGTGTATTACTACATCAACACAAGTTAGAATCTCTGCCTCACTTCACCTCACACGCACAACACATCCAACGGAACACACACACACGTCCACATTTCAAACTACGTGAGCTGCATCATTCAAACTGAGGCAGTTTTGTCGAATTCAGCCGCAGTGAGGGGTGAAGGGTTGCCCCCCTCCCCCCCAGTGTGACATGATAAGAGCGCTATGCTGCACACAGATAGAGCTATCTGAGTGGCTACCCGACAACCCGCCATTCCATGCAAAGAATACACAGACACACCGGACTGTCGCAGCAGAGCCAAGTGACAAACACAAAATGGAGATTGTAAACGGCGGGGGAAAAATATTCCTACATAACCGTTGGAATTTTATAAATTTGCCCAAATTGCCATTGATTTAGTTTGTGTGGCAGGTGTAGATGCAGCCTCATCCCGCTGGAGTTGATGAGCTGAAGTCTAAAACGGCAGAGGAAGCTGTGTTTTCTCCATTTATTTATGCCTCATTTCATCATGATCATTTTTCAGGTTATTTTCGTTTAATAAAAAAGTTTATGTAGTATCCTAAAAATAATGACATGTTTTGGTTTCATTGACCGAGGCTTTTTGAACCCTTTCATACATCATGTCCACTACAGTGGACACCTATCAGGCAGCTGCTTTCCTGTATATTCAAGGGTGTAGATGGAAAATTTGTAATTTAGCTGCTTCAAGGGACATCAGTGAGTCATGCAATACACTGTCACTTTGTGTGCAAAAAATATTTATAGAAGCACAGACATACATTGTAATAACCAAACTTTCTTTTGTGAAAAACAATACAGCCATATTTTTATAGAATATTCCTATGCTGGAAATATGAAAAGCTTATTTAATGAATCATTTTGAATAAAATAAATTAAAAATAGATTAGGTGAATTAAAAAATAAAATTAGATTAAGAAATAAAGCACCACTGTTTATGCCTATGGAAGTTAATGTTGTAGGCAAAAATAATGTGGCACTGTTTCATAGTAATTGATGCACAAAAGGGTTAACGCTACTTTGCTTTTCCTAAAGATAATGATACATGTAACTCCTTTCTGTTTTAGAAAGTCTTCAGGATCCCCTGCCTGCCATTCTGTCCCATCCATTCACCTCCCTCTTCACCTGAGGACGCCGGCCGCCGTCCCCCGGCCCGCCCACCACGCTGGCTACCGCCATGACTTCCGCCACCACTTCCACCACCGATTTTGACAATGTGGAGATCACGCAGCAGTACAGCCGCATCAACACCCGCTTCGACCTCTCTGACGAGGACCTAGACAATGACAACAGCTCTGCCCGGCTGTTCGAGCGCTCGCGCATCAAGGCCCTCGCAGGTGAGTGCCTGCATAGTAAATAGGCTGCGTCCTCTGTGGCAGATTCTTGAGATGACAGGCCTTTTAAGGCCGTGGGAAGGGCAGAGAGGATGAGCTATAACGGGAGAGTGTGTGTGTAACTCTGGCAGGGCTGAACGAGTTTGGTACTAACCTTCAGTCAGAAAAAGGACCAAACCTCACCACAGATGACGTTTAGTTTTGTTCCAAAGCTCGCTGTGAGAGTCCTGCAGGAGGTTGTTGTGTATCACACACACAGCAGCTGAGCCTTTACACTGCTCCACACCCTCTGCAAGGAACTGGGATCCTTTGCACATTCCCAGAATGTCCAGTGTCTGACCGATCTGGGCAGCTGCCCTGCCCGGCTGCCTCTCATAGCACGAGTCTCTGGCATTTCTGGCTTAGCTGGTAAGCTGTGGCCCACCTGTGGACCCGGTGCTTGGGGTTTGAAAATAGCCGTGTTTCTACAGCGGGAGGACGTGTAACAGAAAAGGGGAGTTGTGGGTCAAACTATTTCCATGCTCGTGAAGCTGAGGTCAAAGACGAAGGGGGTAAAACATGAATGCGACTCTGTGGAGAAGAGAGTGGAGGTCAAGGTTTGGTATTATTTAGTGTTTGCAGTGCTACTTTAATGATGCTTGACAAAAAAAAATGACTTGCAGAGCTTCTGTATTAACAAAGGTTGTTCCAACACAAGCAGACATGAGCAAAGAATTTATATCTGATAGATTTCTGCATCCACCTGAGGAATATTTCCCATTTTCACTTCCGTTGTAGCTGGTTTTGTGTTTGCTAACAACACCCAGAAGTAAAAATCAATCTGTTTTCCTGCTAAATGCTTCATTCATTTATTTTCCCTTCGTTCCCTTTCGGAGCCGGGTAGTTTGGGTAAATTAGAGGTGTTTCCCTGAAATCCAGTAACAAAGCTGCTGAAGCGTGTGCTAAAGTATTGGTAAGATGCAAAGCCAGAGCAAGCTAAGAGATACTAACCTGCCCCATAAAGCTGGAAAAGGTCGAAGCAAATTTGAGGTTTTCATTCTCTGTAAGGCATGACTCACATGCAGAAATTCGACTTTTTGTTGGGATGAAAATGCTTATTGAAAAAGATTTAATAATCTAAGTTCTGGTGCTGATGTGAAGTACAACTACACAGGAGCAGCTAAGGTACCTTAACCAGTGGTTCTCTCATGTAAATAGAAATGATTTTGTCTTTGAATCAACCATGAACTCCAAAGTATCGTAGAGTTAAATGTGAAGCCATCTGAGAGATGGCTGAATTGGACGAAGTGCATCAGCTTGTAAAGAGTTGCTCCACAACAACACGTAGAAACTGTTACATTATTTCTGCAAAAAATGGCTACAAACTAATGAATCATAGGGTGCACAGAGTTTTTCACACACTGCTTCTGCATTTTGATATATTTTTTTGATATTTACCTAACTTTAAGTGGGTGTACTTTCTTTTTTCACAAGGCTATGAAGGGCCTCTGTAGAGGGGATTGAAATCCACGCATCCTCTGGCTGAAGCATTTATATAACGTCTTGTATTTGTTTGCATTATGTCCTGTGAATGTGTTGTGCGCATGGAAAAAAATCTGAACATATGGTAAAAGCGGCACACACAGGATTACAATAAGTTGAGTTAAGTCCTGCAGTCCCGAACACACACACGTGAACTTTTTTTCCCTTTACAAACAAATAATCCATTTGCACGTTAGTTTGTCACAAGACGTTGCTCTGACTTCACCTGACTGAAAATCAGAAAGTGCATGTTTCATCATGCTTTCCTCCCGTCCCGAGCTTTCGTCCGGACCGCTTTCACCGCCTCTTTCTGCCTCCTTAAGCGATGAAGGTCTCTCTGTGAGAGTTGCTCCTCTGTTATTGTGTTAGAGTGCTGCTGCACTGATGTTTCAGAAATTCAATCAGTGTTTCCTGTCAGGGAGTGAGAGGGAGGGAGGCTTAAGGAGGAGGAGGGGGGGGGGCAAGAGATGAGAGAGCCACTGCTGATTTACAGCTTGTGAAGTCAGGAAAACGCACCCAGCGTGCCTCCAAAGTGCATTCAGAATAAATTGAATATCAAGTCCTTTACACTGAGAGCGGACGCTTTCCTTTTCGGATAAACGCTGTTGTTTTGTGTGGGATGGTTGGCATGGGAGCTCACACCAGTGCTGGTCGGGCACTTTTTGTGCCGTGATGTCATGACTGTGTGGGAGTGCTGGGTAGTGGGAGGGAGTTGTGGGAACACGTGCATTTATTGAAACATATTGTATGCATGGATGGGGCTCAGAAAAACCACTCTAAACTGTAGCGAAGGCTGCCTGAGCCTGCGTGCCGCCTGAAAGTGGAGGCAGCGCATCCTCACGGTAACGGTGAGGAGAGAGCGAGAGCCAAAGAGGAGGAGGAAGGAGGGAGGGAGCGAATGCGAGAGGGAATCTGGAAAAGAGGACAGAGAGCCAAGAGACAGGGAAAGGAAAGGAGTGTGAAGCTCCGCCGCCGGCTCCAGAGGTGGTGTGTTGTTGTCATTGTTGTTAGGAAAGGGAGGTCAATATGAGCAGCCCCTGCCTGCTGCGCGCCGCCCCCGTGAGTCAGCCCCGGCTCAGAGAGGTCAAGATCAGCCTGAAGGCCAGCAGCAGGGAGGCTGGAGCCATCCGGAGCAGCGGTGGAGGGGCCAAGGAGCCCGCCAGCCGGCCCGTCACCCCGGCAGAGAAAGAAGCGCAGGTTCGGGTGGGCGTGAGCAGCCGGAGCAGGAGCACCCCGCCGGTGCACCGGGCCCAGAGGCCGGACGGCAGGAAGGCGGCGAAGGGAAGCGTCAGCATCAGCAGCCGGCAGCAGGAGCCCCAGCACCACCCGGAGAGGAATGGCACCGTCCTGCACGTCCCGCTCGCCCCCCCGGCCGCCGGGGTCTCCCCTTTCTCCTCTTTCTCTTCCTCATCCTCCTCCTGCACCCCCAGACGCCAGCGGCCCTCTCACCCCCACCCTCCCCCGGCACCCCTCCTCATCCCCTCCTCCTCCTCTTCCTCGGCTAAGAGCATGAGGCGAGCTCGCTGGCTGAGCTACAGCACCTCCAACATCTGCTTTAACTCCATCCTGGACGGCCGCTTCAGGCAGCTGCAAGGTACAGGGTCCCGGCTGGAGGGCCGTGTGTGAGTGCGTGTGTGTGTGTGTGTGTTTGAGAGTGTGTCCATCTTCCCTTACCTCACAGAAGAGCTTGATAGCACTTTTCTAATCACGCCCCTCCCCTCCTCATCATGTGTTTGGGTGCGATGGCAGGAGGCTGGGCTGTGATGGAAGTGTGAGCCTAGTTAGTCATCCTGTTATGAAAACTTGATAAAAAGCAACAACTATACGTGCAAACATCATTTGTGGTCTTCTCATTTGACATATTTGGTGCTAATGTATTCTGAGGGAGCCGTGGCTCTGCCCCAATTGTTCACAGGGTTGGCCTTTTAATAATTCATTTGCAAACTCTAACAGAGGTGGTGATGTTAAACCATTCGGTGCAATCTGGTAACACAAAGATAACAAACATTCATCGTTCTAGCTTGTTGCCAATCTACCGTGTGGCCTTTACACTTCCCAAACTGTTCCAGTAGAACAAAGCGTTAATTTATTTTCCTCTTTTTTTTTCTCCCTAAGCAGTTGCATTGGCTGTGTAAGATATAGTACATTTCTCACACGGTTTAGCTTCTCCCTGCCTGTGTTATTAAGGTTTTAAGATACAGGTTTGCCGTCACTGTGGATTTTTTGTGAGCTCGCACTATGCTTTCCAACTCCCTGATGACAGGAGTGCATTAGTGAAAGGAAGAAAATGGAAGAGACGATGCAGGAACAGAGGGGGAAATGTTTTTTTCCCTTTCTGCCTCTGCTACATTTCACCTATCGACTGATTCTGAAGGCTGCAGAGGCAACTGATATGTCAGGCGACTAACCTCTGAAGCCTTCCCAAAGTAGAGATGTGTCATGGAATGTGCCGAGTGTATTCATCCACCAACTGCATGCCATGGAGTCTTACTTATGTTGTGATTATTAAGGATAAAACAGAGTGATGTTGGCTAAAACAAATATGACAGAGAAACATGACAGTTTTCTCCCTTTTTTCTTTTTTTTCTTTTACTTTTATTGATTTGAACCATTCATCCATTTTATGATGTCTGATCAGGATAAAGTTTTAGATTTTGCTTTTGCTTGCTTCTTTTGCATCCCCAGTTAATTCTCTTAATGCTCTCCCTGGCATAAATAAACCCCGGAGACATCAAACGCTCATTAATCTGACATCCAGCAGTCCCAGTGACAGTTCATCTATCGAAGGATCAGACGGTTAATCTCAGAGAACATGTCTGGAGGAAGCTTGTAAACAAAGCCAGAGGAAAGTTGCATCTTAGCCTGCGGTTCAGGTGTCACAGATGCAGGACGGGTCGCCCTGGCAGTGCCGTGAGTCGGACTGGTAGTCGGGCACTCTGGAAACGATGGGGGCCACATCCAGTAAGAGCTGACTGTGGGAAAAAGACAGAGCAGGCTGTTTACAGGAAAAATCCATCAGCATGAATAAGTCATGGGGCTTTCACTAGAGTCAAAGAGTGGACGGGAGATTACTAAGTAAAAACATGTGAAACAAAGGTATGTGTAGTACGGCTTGTACAGGACGGGATTGCTGAGAAAGTGGACTTACAGGCAAGAAGCAAGAAGAAGTGTTGGCGAGCAGTCGTGTTAACTTGTAAGGTGCAGAAAAATAAGCTGGATATACAAGACGGATGTTGCTCTTACACAACGTGGTTAATTAATGATGGACGAACATGACAATGACGGCATCTGCAACCGAACATCAAGCCCTCTGCAAAGTTATGTTCAGCCTGCGGGGGAAGGGGAGGCAAAGCATATCTGCTCAACTTACTTCTGACCAACGCAGCGGAAAATTTGCACAGAATGAAAGAAAATGGTGCTGTTTGCCAGGTCTTATGATAGATAAACACAACCTCAGATGAACAACAAGGCACACTATTTAACACACGCTCGAGCAGTGTGTCCCAACCAAACTTCGCCTTCCTGCTTGCATTGGAAGAAAAAGGTGGAGCCAAGTGTTGGCAGTCAAAACCATTGGAATAGCTGATCATCAGCAAGTGTGAGCGCCTACAAACTTCAGATTAAACTGAAATATTTGTGTTTGGAAGCAAAGATTATCGGCCAGCTTCAGTCAGCTGTGTTAAAAACTGCAGATCAAGGCAGAAATCTTGGTGTTATTTTGGACTCTGACTAAAATTTTAACTGTCATATCAAAGCAGGAACTAATCCAGCCTTTTACCACCTAAAGAGTATATCCAGAATATGGAGAATATAGATTAGCTTCATTGTTTTCATTTGGCCTGACTACTGTAATGGTGGCCTCAATTGAATCATTAAGACAGCTGCAATGAAACACTGCTGCTCGTGTCCTCAGGTCTTTACACCGGCTTCCTGTGCACCAGAAATGTTTCTGCTGCTTTACAAGGCTGCAAATGGTACCGAGCCAAACTATAAATCAGATTTGCTGCGTCTGTATGAGCCATAGAGACTTCTAAGATCATCCGGGTAAAGTTCATCTTCTATCCTGAGACTTCTAACTAAACAAGGAGAATCAGCTTCACGTTTTAATGCTCATCATATCTGAAACAAACAACCAGGAAACCCCAAGTTTTTAAGTTAAGAAAGTTCTTTTTAATTATTTAAAACATATTTTCTCTCATATGTACATTGAAGGTGATGATGTATTTTCCATTGACATCTGCTGTATGCAACTGACCGCATGTTTTCTCATGTATGTTTCTTTTTCTCATGTCCAACACACTGGGTTGTCTTATATACCAAATATGCTTTATGAATAGATTTGTATTGTTTATGTTTTTGCTTTATAAAGCAGAGATTTTACCAGTTCGCTGGTCTGGAGCATCCAGGTCTGTTTCAGTTAATGTAGAGTCCATCGCTCTACAGTGAGCAAGTGGAAAACATTACAGACAGATGGTAACTTTCAAACAACTTTAGCCAACGTCTGACTGAGCCGTAGTCGAGGAACTGGTGAATGTTAAAGGTTATGATGGTGCAGTTTGTAAAAGTAATGCTACGTGAGAAGATTAAACAATTACTTGAAGTTCTGCTGCTAAAGGTTAGCGCTACAGTTAGATGAATTAGGAGGTGTGTTTAGTCTTTATACACTTCTTCAGGACTTTGGATTAACTTTGTAAAATTATGACCCGATATAAGACATAATGTGTTGCTGTTCCTCTACGGTAAATCAGCCTACTTTTAAGTACCGATGATGTCCCCCTAACTTTATATTTACTGATGTGTCGACCCTTAGCATTGAAAGAGGGAGTTCTTTTTCACATTTACTTTAACTTCCGTTGAAATAAGTAAATGAATTTAACTAAGCACATAACCTGTCCAGCTTTAAGGCAGATGGATAAAAAAGTAGATGCCTTCGTTGAATTATGGAGAAATTCTGCTTTCATTGTAAGTGCTTTAGAAACCGAAATTCTATCTCTTGACTGCACAAAGCATGACATGGACAAAATGTAAGCTAGACCTTGTGATTCTGAAACTGTAGATGCAACTAAATCATGTCTCACTAATCATATTGCTTTATTATTTGATCTTCAGCACCTCAGCAAAACCACAGAGTGAATTTTAGGATGAAGCAGGAGCTTCCTTTTCAAAGGAGTGCTGCAGGCTTTGTTGGGCAGCGAGTTTACACAGAGCTGTTGTCATATCGAGCTTGTTGAATTACTCATCTGCAGAGGTCTCAGCGGGACGCATGCAGACAGCAGCTCCTCTCTCTCTCGCACTGTGTTGTCCAATCACTGCCTAAATGGCCGGGAGCGTCCATGTGCATGCAGGCTGCCCCTGCTCACGGTCTCATGTTGTGATATGATACGGTGAAAACACTGAGCACGTTGCAGGGATGTACTTTAATTGCCCTCTTGCTGCCTCTGCTGTAAAACCCTCTGTACCCCGGATAATTCAGGAAGGATTTGTCACAGTTTTTGCTCAAGCTTTCTTTTTCTTTCTTTTTTTTGTCCCTGCTTTCTGTTCCAAAGACAAAGTCTCTGTAGCTGTTTATGTGGCTAATGGAGCTTTGACTTATTTGAATGTTTTAATTGCCATTACTTTTTCATGGTGCGGGTGTCCATGTAGACGCTGCAGAACAGCGTGCGCCGTTGTTGTGCTGAGGGGAGCAGAGCGAGGCATGATTTATTTACCTTGCCCTGCTGCACCATGTGTTTTACATACACTACCTCGCGGTTTGTCCCCCTTTCATGATGCTGAGGATTTAAGTGGAGCTTTAGAGGAGCTCACTGGGTGGTTTTCAGCAGCAGGGGAGACACTGTGGGTGATGTGTCTTGTTCTGTTTATCTGGCTGTGCCTCTGCAGACTGCACCTTTGACAGCAGCATCCCGGTGTGTTCTCTGCCCAGACCATATGTCTCCATCTCTACCCCACCTTGTTCCAGCATCTTTCTCTTAACCTATAATATAATATCTTTAACTTCTTTCATCCACCGC
The DNA here is from genome assembly GCA_036024015.1 of Craterocephalus amniculus. Lineage (NCBI taxonomy): Eukaryota > Metazoa > Chordata > Actinopteri > Atheriniformes > Atherinidae > Craterocephalus > Craterocephalus amniculus. Next base: position 19,572 of record JAVQJG010163938.1, read on the forward strand.
CCCTTTCTCCTTTTGTTCCTCTTTTTGCTCTTCCTTTCCTGTCCTCCACAGCCTCGGGGTCTAAATCATTTATTACAGGAGTCATTAAGGATGCACTCCTTTGCGCTCCGAAGTGTTCAGTTGTGTTTGGGTTGAGGGATAAAAAGGGCGATCTGCAGCAGGGAGAGCGAAGGGAAGTCATTGTGCAAGCACGGATGGCTGGGGACAATGTTGCATCACTGACCTGATAAACTTTGAGTAGCTGTTATTACATGAGTGAGTCTGTCTGTATTTGCACTGAGTTGTGATTAAAATCAAGGTTACTGTTGTCAGAAAGCAGCGTCCCTGCTCAAGATTATTCTGAAGAGCCTCATTTTAGTCTTCTAAAAGAAATTATTAGTAAAATTGATCAGTTTCTCTTAAAAATAACTGTTCCTGCAGCCGTCGTTTAGCTGAATCAGCTTTTATAAGAGGCAGTGATGGAAGGAGATCTGCTTTCTGCTATTGTGTTATTGATTTTGCCCACGCTGCCAACAGCTAGCCTCATTTGAGTCTTAAAAAAGGCAGATAAATACAACGGAGTTGCTCTCAAAGATCATATTTATGTTAGATTTTCTACTCTTGGATGTGACATTGTCATCTCGTCGCACTACAGGGAGAAAGAGGACTGTGTTTCATGGTTACGATGGATATTAGATTTAGAGATGTTCCGATACCATTTTTTTCCTCCCGATACCGATTCCGATACTTGTGCTATTGGTATCGGCCGATACCAAGTACCAATACCACTATATTATAAAACAAATGTCATATTA
>JAVQJG010163945.1:0-42767 GCA_036024015.1 Craterocephalus amniculus
GATGTAAACACAAATTAGCAAAGGCAGTTCTACTACCAGTCTGTAAATTTTCATATCAGAGCATTACGGACTAAAGTAAAAGTGCCACATCAACACAGATAGAAAAGTAATGTAACTAATGTCGCCTTTTTCACACATTCAGTGTGTACATTGTGTGATTTATTGGTAGTAAGTAGAAATAAGCCTACTATTATGTACCATTGTTCACTCGCAAATCCTAAGATAAGTGTAAAAAAAATGTTTTATGCTTTCTGCCAACATTAAAACCTGGGCAATAGATTCAGACAATTTGGTAAGATATAAGGATGGCAATTTCTCATTTCGATTTGCCTTCAAAAGTTACAAATATAATAACTTACTTAATTGAAGCCATTCTTGCAAATAGATCACCTCTTATGCATGCCAAGCCTGCAAATGCAGTTTTATTCCCCTCTTCTGTGCACGTCCATGCACGCAAGCCACAAGCACGTGCACTTAAATAGGCTGCAGTTACGCCCAAGACCTGAGGGGGGCGGTGTGTCGCACGAAACGTGCAAACTCCTTAAAGTTCCTTTAATTATTTGTGTCACCTTTATGTTTTGTATTATGCAACTTGAAGCAAAAACCAAAGAAAACATGGATAGCATGGTGAAAAAATTACAGCTTGACTTACACTTTACTGTTCTTCATCACACTGCCCTCTTTTTGTGGGCTGTGCTCCGGCTTTATCAGACATTCAACATGCACTGTTTACATAAAAGCTGAATATGACCTTCTGCTAAACTCTTAATATCCTCTTGGATGTAGAATACCAGTTCAACATTTTTGACATCAGTAACTCAAATAAGCACAGGTGCATCTGAGGTATGGAAAATACTAGAATCTCTGGATCTGCAACATGTTCAACCTTGCAGCAAAAGACCACACCTGGTGCCACTCCTATCGGCTAACAGGAAATAGATTAGTTTCACAAATGCTCAGCAAAACTGGAAACATGAAGGCATGGATCCATCCGGGCTGCTGGTGGTGGTGTAAAGATGTGTGGATAATTTCTTGGCCTGCTTTGGGCCTATTAGCATGATTTAAATGCTACAGCCTATCCTAGTTTTGTTGCTGACCATACTGACCACAGCGTACACATCTCCTAATGGCCACTTCTAGCAGGATAGTGCACCATGCCTCAAATCTTACATCACCAATCTCACACTGGTTTCCTGAATATGTGAATGAGTTAACTGTACTACACTCACCTCTACATAGAGCTGATCAATTAGCATTATGAACGGTCTGCTGATAAATCCGCAGCAACTGTGACGCTATCATGTCAATATGGACCAAAGTCTCTGATGAATATAAACATCTTGTTGAATCTATATCATGAAGACTTTAGGCAGTTCTGAAGGCAAAAGAGGGTTCACCATGACTAGTAAGGATGACCTATTAAAGTGGTCTTTAACTAGCTGTTAGGTGACATTTAACCCTTTGATGCATTGGTGTCCACTAGTGGACACCTATTTGTCAGCTGTTTTCCAGTATATTCATGGGTGGCAATGGGAAAATGTTCATTTTGCCACTTCAGGGGACATCAGTCATGTAATACACTGTCTCTTATATGTACATACACACATTGTAATACCCAAACTGTCTTTTGTGACGAACTGGAAAAGAGAGCAATGCGGCCATAGTTTTTTTTAGAATATTCATATTATAGAAATATGAAAAGCATATTAAATCATCAGTCATTTTGAATAAAACATAAACTAACATTAAATAAATAAAAATTGCAATATGATTAATTTAAAAAAGCATCACTGTGTATGTCTATGGAAGTAAATTACTGTATGCAAAAACCATGAAGCAATGTTTCTCCCTAATTGATGCATGAAAGGGTTAAGAAACAAAAAAGTACAAATCTGAAGGTTGGAGGCTCTGAATGGTGGAGCAGTAAAGCTGAACAATAGAGTCTGACCTCTTTCCTGACCACAGATCTTTTAAACTAAACTTTCTTTGTTACATTTGGATGGAGTCCATTTTTCCATCGTTGTTTAACACACTACAAAAAGTCAGGAAAACCAACCCAGTACCATGAGGCTTTAAAGTTCTTGTTTATCAGTGTTCATGACTTTTTCATGGATCCCTGTGAGATGGGACTGGCTTTGATTTGACCACATTTAATACAGAAAGCAGTTCATTCTTCACATCAGCGTCTTTCTGCTATAATAAGCTCAGCTGTGATAAACACACTGATGTGTGTGGTGACTAATGTTATCTCTCAACAGGAAGAAGGCAGGATTGTGTTTTTTTTCTTATTCCAAATAAAAACACATGTGCTTGTGTGTGCAGGCATATCTTTATGGAACTTTTACATCTATGTTTGTTGTTTGGGTTTTTTTTCCCTTTGTGTGTGTGTTTATGTGCTTTTGCTCTATTCCACAACAGTTGTGTGGGCCATGCTCAGTCTCTACAGATCTTGTGCCGTGGGAAATGTCACTTATCTGTGCAGTATTTACTCTCTTCTAATCACACAGCTCTAGAAATTGCATTAGTGAATCTGAGCACCATGTGTTTACCAGTCAGACGAATCTAAGGCTCTGCAATACTTTTGTCAAAACCATTTTTAACTAGAAATTGTATTAATTCGGCATTATAAATAGAATTATTAATAGCATTATGTGAGTTTTTTAAGCATTTCCTGACCCCAAACTGAGGAAGCATAGTGCTGTGACTGCAGCTATTTTACTGACTAAATCAGTTTTGCCATTGCAAATGAAAAGCTTTTGATCACCAAGCTTAACCACAGTTTTAAACTTGAAAGCAGATGCCATAAGGTTTTCGATGATTCCCTTTTGATGATTGCAGATATTTTTGGTGTCATCATTTTAGGTTATTGTAGTCAGCATCCACATGTTTCAAGCACTGACTTTAATTTCCAAATGTTTACTTAGTGCACTGTGAGACTTTGAGTCATCTTAACCCTTCTTTCAGTTTTTTGCATAATGTTTAAGTTTTAGCAAGGTGCTGCGAAAACTGTTTGCTATAACTAGAAACAGCACCCTAAAACTGTTGTAAGCTGTTGCTTGATCTAGAAGAAAATAAATCTGATAACCTTATCATCTTTAAGGTCGGCAGTCAACCTACTATCACCTTAAGAATAAATCAAGTTTGAAAGATCTGATGTCTCAGCAGGACCTCCAAAAACATGTCCTTAGTTTATTCTTTATTCAGCATGATTTTAGTAACAGTATGAACCTATCAGACCGCTCAGGTCATCTGGATCTGGTCTTTTATCAGTTCCCAGAGTCAGAACCAGATGTGGAGAAACTGCATTCATGCTCCAAACATAATCAAACTGTGAGAAAGTCTTAGATCAACTGGAACACTCAGTTTATTTAAATCTGGGTTAAACACCCACCTGCTTGTTGTATTTCAGCAGTTTTGATTAAAAGTCTAAAACTGCACCATTTTTTTAAGCTTGAATTTTTATGTTTGATCATATTTTCGATGTAATGTTCTTGATGTTCTTGATTTTAATTTTAGAATACCTCTGGACATGGGTGTAATGCATTTAATGTTGTTCTTTAAAGCATTGTCATCTGTTGTGTGCATGAAAAAGGCTATACAAATAAAAAGGCCTCACAACCACTAGTGTCAGTATGCTGACTACAGTAGTAATACAATGTGTCCTACTTAGCTATGTAAGAAGCTAATACTGCTGTTGTTGAAGTTTGATCATCTCATGACCTGAGGAAAAAGTTACAGAATGATTTTATCTCAAGAAAAGGGAGATTTCTTGAAAAAGGGAGAAAGCAAACCCTGTTGTCTTGCGAAACTCATGACCTTGAGATGTTGTCAAAACTAATTGGTGGAAAGGCTGTTTGTCTGCAGTCCAGCACACTTTGCTTTTATAGTTTCACTGTTTGCTGCTTGATAGTTTATTATTAATCTGACTAGATCTAGTCATTTTATTTCCATTTGTTGCCAATTCCCCATGGAAATTCTTATTCTGCATTGTGAGACAGTCCCAACAGATTTTGATGTAGTTTCTTTAAAAAAAAACAGTCAGACAGACAGACAGACAGACAGTTGGTGAGGCTAACACTTTATACAGAATACATAATGACACATTGATCAATCATCCACCTCTCAACTGCACGTTTTTGTCTTCTATCTTTATCATCCGTGTCTCCGTCTGCTTGTGTCTGAATGAAAAATATAGTTCTTGTAAGCCAGCACGCAAACGACTGAATATACAATCAAGGATTATATCAGTTACCACTTGGTTTTGTTTGCAGTTTCACTGACCTTGTACGTCCTCATTTAAAAGCTTATAAACCTCACCTTCATTTTCTGACTGCCAAACACCCCAGGCTGTGGATACCAGGAAGCTGCTGTCATTGATATTCAAACATGAACAATCAGTTATCTTAAAATATTTAAAACATTAAGCAAGAAACTAAAAAAAAGAGAACAAAGAGAACAAAACAGCATGTTTTCATCCTTCTGAGAGTGATTCTTGAAATCAGATTTTTTTCTGGTAATAATACAAATGAAATGAAAAAGCGCACAGCTGTTGATGTTAATCTGACTTTGCATGCTCTCCCATACTTTCCCACTCTGGAGTTCCTTAAAATCATCAGCAGCCAGCTGGCAGGAGTTTCTGACTAAGACTCTGAAACTTTGATATGTTTCAAAGTGAGCCACTCTCCAGTAAGTTATAGGAAGATGCTGCTTACTGCTATGATAATTTTGTTGCTTTATACAGTAAAATTATCGATCTAAAAATTGCACTGATACAAAAGTTTCATTGCAGTATTTAATGTACACGTCGGAATAGAATAATATGGCTAGTTTAATCATTTTGGATGATTTTATACACACTCAGACCACAAGGACACGCTTATGTTTGGCAACAGTCTATTCTCTACAGCAAACAGGAAAGGCACTGATTATAAAAACGAGCAATTACAAAGAGTCTGGCCCAATAAATACTTTACATAAAAAACAGTCCAGGAATGAATGTTTCTAACAGCGGTGACAGAGGAAGTGCAGGAGTTCGTTGTGAAATACGAGAGATTACTGAAAGCTGTTGATGGGCCCTTGGCTGTTTTATATTCTGTGAATTCTTTGAGTACAGCTTCATTACACAAGAATCGCATACTGTAAAACCACATACTAGTAAACAAATATCAAATGTTTCAGTGTGGTTTGTTCATGATTTCACATCCAACAAAAAAAAAACTGAAATATTTTTGCATCATAATTTAACCATAAAACAGATATAAGTCATCTTCTCATGACCATGAGTACAACTTGTAATGACGTCATGTTCAGTACCATCTTTGCAAGTAGCGGGAGGAATAGGCCTACAACTCATAAAAACGTTTACAAATTGGAACAGACGTTTCCCTTAAACGGAGGTAGGAGGAATATGGGATGGCCTGTTATGTGGAGCACTTTCAATCATTTATGTATTCATGTCACATGTTCATCATCAACATATGACGATAGATGCAACATGATCACGAACAGTAGTTGATGATTCTATAGGCAACAGGTACACAATAAACAATACGCAATCATCTAGTCACTTTCTGGTTGGCTTTTACGTAATAAGATCAGTTGGTCAGCTTTATAAATTGGTCGACTTGGTCAGTGTTGGGAATTGATTATGATAGCAGATAGAATGCCTGATGCTGACATGCAGAGATTTCTGTTTAAATACGTTATTGTGCAAATCTAACTTTTCCTAACATTGCCTTTTGTATTGTACACTGGTAATGTTTAAGAGTTTAAAAAGCCCATTGTTAGAGCTAGACTTAATTAACAAGGTTACAGTTTACACTTTAAATTAGTTTGTTGCAATTTGCTGTGGCGTAACAAATGGACTTCCCTACAGAAAACAATAGCCTCGGCGTAGTTATGTCACATCAACTGTGATGTGTCTAGTATATTTCAGACGAGTGGACAAATGTCTTTTCACTCCATTCAGGTGAGAATGGCCTGAGAAGTGAGTTTGGATGTTGCATGGAATCAGAATGCCAAATTGCCAATGAACAGATCTCACATATGGTCACTTCAAAAATACAGAAGCTTCTTTAGATTTTTAATCATCAAGCTCATTCAAAGCGCACCCACTCGGGTCAGAGTCATCGTTTTCAATGTGCAGGATTTTGAGAAGAATTGGTAAATTCTTGTGTTGTTCACCTTGTTACATGGCTGCACAGTTCATTTTCTGTTTGTAAGGCCAAAGATCCCTCTCCTGTCTTGTCTCCATCCCTCTCCTCCTCCATCAGATTTGTACATTTTGAACAAAGTTTTTAGTTAGACTAAACATAAGCCAACCTGATATCATAGTGGCAGATATTGCCTGACTAAAATGTCCCTAATTTACATTTCGAAACCAAGGTGGGGTTGCATGGAATAATCGTTTCTGTTTAAACCTTGTTAGTACGTACACAACAAACCTTTCATCCACATGGGTGCAACTGAAACAGAATGTAATTGCCACCAACAAACCATACAACTTGTCCCTGTATATGGCATTAACCAAACTAAACAAATAAAATATGTGATAGAGATTTTAAAAAAGTGAATCAAGAAGGAAATACTGGAAAGCAGCTCAATTTCAGAAGATCAGGCTTGGAAAAGAAAAATCAGCAAGATGCTACATATGGGCCGCCAACCTGGTGCCTCTGGGAGTGAGCCATGTCATGTCATGCCGTTCATCATCTATCTACCTCTACTCCTAATCTTTTGTATACGCTTTCAACTCATTCCCCTCCTCTCCACTCCCACTCGTCCTCTTTGTCCAGCTCATCGCTGCTCCCTGCACATTTTCCTTCATTCTACCCACTAGTTCACTCCTCTGTGTCTTCATCCCAGACCTCAATTATACACCAGAGTTTCAGTTTTTCTCTGATCATCCTTCAAGCATCATCCTCTTCTTTCCAATGGCCTACCACTGCTGTGCCTAATGCGGGCGAGGGAAGTACATCTCACCATAAATGACCATTCACCAAGATGCTGAGACAGAGGAGCAGAGCATCTGAGCTCCACCCTAAACCTTTCATAATGGAGCAAAGCGCCAAATGACTGAACACTGCCCAAAGTTATTGCCACACAACCTGCAGCTGCAGCTCACACAGGACTTCACCAAATCAGGCCAGGGTGGATTTCCCTCAATCTTTTATCACTAAAATCTTCTTTGTTCCTCTGAAGCCCAGAAACCCCAGCGTTAACCTGATGCAAGCTGGAAAGCGTCATGTGTTCACTGTGGGTTAAAGCAGATTGATAACTATTATCAGAGGGGTGTGACTGCATTGCATACCTAGTGTGCTCTTGATTTCTGTAAAAGTCCAACAAAGCTTGAAGCTGTTTTTCCCTCATCATGCTTGCTAACAGGTTACAGATGTGTCAGAGGAAGAGGTAGAAATGTAATTTTCCTCTGTTTATTATGCATATACAAATAAATCCAGACTGAAAGATTAAATCAATAATCAATAGGTTTAAAAGGGATCTTAAATGCGGATGCTCTCTCCGTCTGTCTCTCTCTCTAACTGGGAAAGACGCCATTTGTTCTTTTGCACCGTCTGCGACCATAAATCACTTTGAGGAGTCGAAATTAAAGCATAGCCCAACCATTTGCTCCTGCAGCACATGCAAACAGTCATCTGAGTCATCTGCCTCGCAGAGAACAGACAAAGTTGTTAGCTGTTGCTACATAATAATGCTGACACAGGTCTCAACAACAAAACAAACTGCAGGAAAGAGGTATAGTTTAATCCCTGGGACTCTGAGCTCTGGGACAACATGAAATTTCCCACAGCACACGCATAGACTTTCCCTAGAATCAGCATAACGTTAAACAGAACAAGGGCTCACCCTAAATCATTCTACACACATGATCCATATGTCACAAGGAATCAAAAGAGATGTTTTATGAGGCTGATATCTCATTTGGCTGGTTGCATTGTACTTGTATGTATTTTATTAGTGCAATTTACTCAACCACCTCATGATAAAAGGCTCCTGATTAAGTGCATTAGGAGATGAGATGACCTCACTTGGCTTTTGAATGACACTGTTTACCCAACACAGCTGTATAAATACATGTGTTAACATTTCTCTGTATTCTGAAGTGTGGGAAACTGAGGTTAAGGAAAAATTGAGATGGATGATGAGTTCAAAATCCACCAGTGTGAAAAGAGCGCCACCTGCAGAGATCAACAAAGGGAATGATTCAGCATTGGACTGTGTTTAATGATCCAGAAGATGGCACTCTAGTTCCTTTATGTGTTGAGACTGTATGACCTTTGTTGGGCCTTCTTAGGGATTTTCCAGTTTCCTCATGAAACTGAGAAGAAGAGGTAGACAACAGAGAAAGTCTACCTTGTAAGAAGCAGTGTGACTTACTTATCTCTTCTTATTCATAATCTTTTTTAGTGCTGTGTATTTCATTCAACTGCAATCTAACTTCTAATGGGGAATATAATTCAGAAATTTGAAATCAGATTAATGAAATAGATAAATACAATGAGCTCTATGCACAGCTCCACTACTTCCTGAACTTAAGGCAGTACCTTGTTTCCTGTCTTTCATTACTGGACAAACTGATTAATCCGGGTGTGTCTGACTTCAGTAACCATGAAGGCAATGGCCAGACACACTTGGATTAATCAATTTGTCCAGTAATGAAAGACAGGAAACGAAGGAGCTACCTTAAGTCCAGGAAGTAGTGGAGCTGTGCATAGAGTTCATTCAGTCAGGCAAACTGTTTTGGGCTACTCGGCCTCCTTCTTTCTACTTAGGTCCTCTGTCAAATTTTTGGAAGTTTGAGGGATTCAGCAAACTATCTTAAGCCCTTTTCACACGTTTGACCACAAATTTTGACCATGTGAAAGCAAACAGGCCAGGCGCGGGTGAACCAGCTGACATGTTGGCTACAAGCGGAAGTGACCAAATCAGCACATGACCCTACCGACAAGAAACACCATTAGCTTCAAAGTAGACAAACGTGCAACAATGGGGAACTTGAAGTGATTACTGTGGAGTGATTTAAAAAAGCCAAAATGTAAAATATGACTGTCTTGCTTGCATCCTTACTGGACAAGAAAACACTAACAAGATGAGCTCCCTTCCTTGTTCATATACCGACACACAGCTTGGTTGATGACGTAAGGGTTTGTTGCTTCCTCGGTTGTTCGCTATCAACGAAGTTTCCTCAACACTGCCTCATAGTGTTCTGGCACTGACATTACCAAGCGTACTGGCATGTGAACACAACTCAGGAGTTATCGATCCCTTCTTATTTTGCCGTTGTTCTGTTGTTTGTCATCACCAGTTTATTACCTAGTCTGGATGTGGAAGCTCCACGGATCAAATAATTTTTGTTACACATCTTGAATCATTCTCTCCATGCAGGGTACGTTGCTGTCTGATGCAACCCTTGGCCCTGACCCGTGGCCAATGTGAAATTTTTCTGACTCACGGTGAACTGATGATCACTATCTTGAACTAATCATGAATGTTTCTCAAAAGTTGTTTGAAACAAAGCTTTCTTTGGTTGAGAAGCTCTTTGTTTTTGGTAATGCCTTTTCGGAGTTTTGCTTAATTAAAGTCATACAACTGTGTGACTACGTTTCTGTTACAATGAGAACGAGACCATGATCATTGTGGTATTGGCATTACAAACCACACTATCTTCACAGGAAGCTGAGTCACAGATAGACCAAATAAATTTCCTGTTTATTTTGTCCCTGCAGTTTGCTAGCCTCAGTCATTACAAGCTGACATAGTAAGAGTGTTAGAAAATGAACATTTAAAGTTAGAAGGCACATGATATGTGTGAAGAAAGAGTTGCATTGAAAACTGAGTTCAGTTTAAAGACCATATATGAGTGTGAAGACTGTCTGCAAAAATTATGCATTCTATACAGTAATCTAATAAGACTCAACAGATGTTAAATTCTTTATTAAAAACTCAATGTTTCATATGTTACCTTCTCATTGCTTTTCTTAGTTTGAGTAACACATGTATGTAATATTCTGCTGGGCGAACTGTGGTCAGGCAGTCATCTCATGTTGACTAGTGATAACCTCTTGCACAATTTCAGCATACTTCTAATTTTCAGATAAGACTTCTTGTTTTCACTGTTCTGCGCTCTTTTCAAAACAGCATTCTTCAACCTTAGTGCTGGATTTATGAACGTACTCGCAGACAGAAGACTTTCTAGGAGCACTGCAGCGTGGCTTGGTCCAGAGCATATTTGCGAATCTCATTAGCGGCTGTGAAAGAGTTTAGTTGGGGGCTTACACTAATATATGTACTCCTGAAGGTGGACCAAGGTCACCAAAGGTCACTTACTTACTGTAGGTGAGGATTAAAGCTGTCTTTGCCTGGAGTCATTGTGTACATTGTACAAGTGATATACTGTATGACAAGTGACATGTACTGAAGCCTTTAATGCAGTTCGGTACAAACAATACAAATTTGTATTTCATTAACTTGTCCTCTGACAATGCGATCAGTGTGGAAAGCTCATTGGATCTGTGTCGCATAGATCCACTCAGCACTTTCAAGATGCATTAACCCAAGCAGATGCCTGTTAAACAAATGTTTTCAGTCATTGATTGTTTTCAGTAAACTGATGATGGAAAATCTGAAGACCAAACATCATTTTGACAGGCTGCAATTCAGTAGCATTATAAATCCTACACCATGTCTGCGCGTCTCTGCTACAACCTGAGCTGCGGGGGACGTCAAAGATAACACAGACACCTGGAAGGAGTTCTCACACTGATGGAAATTTAACTTAGATCAGTTTTGAAGAGATTTTTATCACCCTGTCAGTCAAAATGGCCTTGCGACAAAGCTTTATGTACTAGCATTATTTTGGAAAGAGATATTTATTATCAATATACTCTGTTTTCCACTGAAGATTTCTCTGAAACATTTAGGCTATTTATTATTATTATCATTATAATAATAACTACTGGTAGTAGTGTTGAGAAAAAGCTTTTCAACTTCCTAGTCATCCTGATGTATCTGTATCAGAATATTTGTTGTAGGAGGGGTTCATAACGATTGGCGTGGCTCTTACTGAGGCCTGTGCAGCACTGCTTGAACACTTGAACCAGGGAAGGGAGCATAGGCACATACAATCCAGCTGGCCGTCTTCACTGCTCTGCACAGTTGTTTTTTTTCTTCTCAGTGTGGCAGAATGAAGGAGGGCCTGGGCGGGGATCAATACCACAGCCTCCTGTGTGAAAACCATGTGCGCTGACCAGTCAGCCAAAGGGATATCCCTGCAGCCAAGTAGCCAGGAGTCAATGCTACAGGACCCTCAGTGTCACGTCAGCAGTGCAGGATCTGAATCAGGAGGTGAAAGCAAAGTTAAAGGAACTTTCTATCATGTATGGAGGAAGTCCAAATTTTCTGAGTTTACAGAGGAGGAGCTCTGTTGCCTTTAAGATGACAGCGGAGGTGTCTGTGGTTGAGGTGAGGTCATCATGCATGTAAATGTCGAGGTATTTTACACTAGAGTTGCTCTAAAATATTAATTACCATCTCATTTAAAGACTAATCTAGATGATTTCCAAACTGTAGACAATCATCCACTTGGGATTGAAGGCAAGTATAATGGAATAGAAATGAGGAAATGTTGGGTCTATACTAGAAGATAAGCTTGAGGTTTGGGTTAGGTGAAAAAGGAAACAGTCTAAGTATGCACGCATAGAGATGGACAAACATCCAGTGACTTCTGCCCCTGAAAGGTGGTCCTATCCCAACCCCAACGAGAATTATCTTTATTGTCATAAACCATTCAAGCAAATGGGGAGTTGTCTGCAAATCCAGCTATGCAACTGGAGATGCTGAGGAGACTTGCAGAGCATGCACTCACCATCAAGCCTCTTATGTTCAGGTTGTGTGAAGCAGAGTTTACCAGTTCTCACTGGTTAGATACATATAAGTGCATGACCTGTGAATTGTGTGCACACCATGCTGAGATCAAATGGTAATGGCTCTCAATACCAGCTTTTACACACCCTCCAAACCAAGACAATTTGTATTAAAGAGAAAAAATTGGTAGCCTGTTGATATTACACTTGAACAATGAAAACATTTATCAAGACTCAATGCTGCCTGTTGGTTGAAGGGAATGTCTGTAGAATACAAAAACAGTATGCACACCCACTACCTGACAGTAAAGAGAGTATGATGTCACATGAAGATAATACTAATTGAAATCTAGACTAAATTAGAAGGTGTTAACAGAGCGACATTAGAAAGCAAGGAAGTGGAGGCACATTCGCCAAAAGGGTTCACTCTAATCTCTTAATGAACTTTCACGTGTAGTAATAGTGAAACATGGGTGGGAGTGAGGGTGAACAAAAAAAGAAAATAGGCGGACTAGAGGGATAGGATGAAGGAAAGGATAGCTTAGTGGCAAAAAGATAAAGGGAGAGATTCTCAAAACAGCGGGCGACAGACCAAATCATGTGCAGACCTGGAAGTCTGGGTCTCACTTTTGGAATGAAACTATCAATCACACTAATAATCATGCTCATCGACAGAGGGGACAAAAGGAGGATTAAAAAAAGTCTGTCACAAAAAGGAATGTGTGGACCAAAACCAAAGTTCCCATAAAAATATGTAAGGAAGAAACAAAAGCAATAGCTCACAAACATATGGTGTGCCGACACGTATATATTGTTTAGAAATAAAACATGGATTGGAACAACAAATTCACAGAAAAATACTTAATTTTTGCAATTAATGATTGGCTTGGCGTACTGCCTGCAATCCTCTGATGTCGTCAGACATCAAGAACCAAGCTGGTGTCATCCACTTGGCAGGTCAGAGGTCATGTAAAAAGCTCCTTCATGATAAGTATCCAAGGCAGTAAGCTTGACACTGAGCCAGTGGATGAATGGGAAGAGTGTGACTGACCTGCTGTCTTATGTCAGCCTAGAGTCTGACACTTCATGCTGAGACGGAACTGCATATAACTTCAGTAAAATGGTGTTTACAGTTTGCTGCACACAAAAACATATCATCTGATTTGACTTCTGGCAATTGTAACTCATAAAAACCACTGCAAGCCTGAAAAAAGAAGCATAACCAAGAAGTGAAAACAGCTGCTGTACACTTCACTGCACGTGTTATTGCCATTGATACTGAATTAAGTTCCAGAAAATCGGATCTTAATGTTGTATATAAATGACAGCTGTGCATTTCAGTCATTTGCTTATTGCTTAAATGCTTGACATCTAAAGTTTTTATCTGACAAAACATCTAGAATATTTACACAAATATAAACTCATATAGCCTGTTTAGATATTTTATCGCCAATATTCTAGCTATTAATCATTTTTTCTGCACAGAACATCCAGATCATGTGAGTTTTTCATATGTCTGTGTGTGCATGCTGTCTGTGTGCAGGCGTGTGTCACTGAACATACAGGGTAATCTGCAATAAGCTGGTTAATGGGCTCGTCTGCAGTGACGCAGATATATGCACCAATCTGCACACTGATAGAATCTCCATAACAACTAACCTGCAAAACTTGTGGACGAAAGTCTACATAGCTACTGGACACAGCCCATAAATGGTGGAATGTCCTGCATGTTCTCTGAAAACATGCACTCTTGTAAAACATTAAATGTAAGCATATTTCATACATATTGCATGTATGTACACCCTCTGAGCAGTCATTTAGAAGAGGATGGGCTGCACATGGATGGATCGGGTGTAAAGCTATCCATTCCCCAGGGAGCGTCCATTTGGATTCAGTTTTACCTGTGAGGGACCAGGATGGTCATAAAGTTATGAGAATTGGTGAAATCCGGTATTCGTGATTTCTATTTGATAACCAGGTAGACAGTGTTGGAAAAGAAATAGAGCACAAACATGAAGAGACGCACAGGGGGGCTCGTGCACTTGTGTATTTTTTTAGCAATGTTTTCTCGTGATAAAGGGATAATCTATCTCGTTATCTCGAGAAAACCAAATGCAGGGTTACGAGAGGACAGGAGCTGTTCCTAGTCTTTCTCAGCGGAACAAACAATCAGACTCAGTCACTCTTAGTGGGAATTTAGAGACTCAAATCAGCCTGACACGCATGTCTTTGGTAAGAGGAAGCCGGAAGAGCATATGGGTAACAGGTTCCCCCCCGAAACCATGTAGGTATACTATAGTTTTAAATATATAATTAGTAGTTATTACATTTATACTGGCTTTGCAATTGTTTGTGGTGTACTGGGAGCAGTGCTGGTTTCCAGATTGTTTGCAGTAATCAGGATCTGCGCTCTTTCACGCTTTGGGTGTAGAGCTCCGTCTGTAGGGCTGTAGTGTTCAGGAGGGGTGTGGACAGGAGGGAGGGGGGTGGGGGGGTGGGGGGGGGATGAGAGCCGTTATCTTCTCTCCCACCACCTCAACTGGTGGGTCCAAGTACAGGGAAACTAATCAATTCCCGTACAAATGTCTTTGTTGAATCTTTTGAATGCTTTCAGTGAGGATAAAGGGGAGAGGAAAAGCCTGATAAAAAATATAGCTGATACTCTGACTAACTCCTTATAAACGCCTTCTTTTCCCCTTCAAATTGCTCTACGCCTGTCACTTCATACTTGCTAGGTCTGAAAGCTGCCGAGGCAGCTATTAGTAGGTGTGGTCTGTCAATCAAAACAACCCGCCCCGACGCATTTCAGACTGGAAGCGCAATGTTCACGCACAACCTTCCCAGCGGCTGTGGAGCGGGACCCTCTGTGGCGTTACGCAGTATCACCACGCGACAAACGGCCAAAATGTAAAGGATAAGCAGCTGTGCACCGCTTCCAGAAAGTAGGTGTGCATTGGGGGGGGGGGGGGGGCGAGAGAATTGTGCAGCAGCCTTTTAAAGTATGCTCAAAGTTGTAGCTGCGCAGCACGGACGCGCAAAAACCTGTGCGTAAAAGTGAGTCAGAGAGGACATAGGTAAAACTTCTGAGCTGTGCGAGAAGTTTTCTCGGATGAGATGGAGGCGTTACTCAACATAATGGACTTTGTGAAGAGCTGACGTGGAAAAGAAAAATTGCTGTTTCTCGGATCGGACTGCAGAGTGGATCGCAAATACTGGACAGCTCATGAGTTGAATTTGTCTTGTGTGCAGACTTTATGTAAGAAGTAGGACAACGCCACACTAGTTCTGCCCGTCATGCGTAAAGACGTTTTGTCCTCCAGCATTTTGTTATGAATGCATTCCGCTCCGTAGGTCTAAATTCCAAATAACGTTGCAGCTTTCTGATGCCACGGCTCCAGCGGGGGTCAGTGGGGAGTTTTGCCGTTTGCATTCTACCGTCTACCTCACTTCAACATGGACCAGAGTGCTGAGTGCACCGTGGCGGACAGCTGCACGGTTGGGGAGAGCATCAACCTCAGCGTGCTCAATTGGGAGCAAGTGCAGCGGCTGGACACCATCCTCACCGGCTCCATCCCCATCCACGGCCGCTGGAGCTTTCCGACTTTGGAGGTGAAGCCGCGGGATATCGTCAAGGTGGTCCGGAGCCGCATGGAGGAGAAGCGTATACATGTCCGGGAAGTACGACTGAACGGATCCGCCGCCAGCTACGTCCTGCACGAGGACAGCGGTCTGGGGTGGAAAGATCTGGACTTGATATTCTGCGCCGATCTGAAGGGAGAGTTGGAGTTTCAAATGGTGAAAGAGTTAGTTCTGGACTCTCTTCTAGACTTCTTGCCTGAGGGAGTGAATAAAGAGAAGATTACACCACTAACTTTAAAGGTAATGCATGACACATCATGACTTGTAAAGCAGAACTGTTATTTTACTGTTTGGGCTTTCGAAACTTCCAGCTGTATATCTTTACATTTTCCAAGTAAAGAGCGTTAAATTAGGAGGTTATAAAACAAGATTTAAGTCTGCCCTGAATACATGAAATTAGCACAGAGATATAAGACTGCAAATAGTAAAAAGGTTACTTTTAAAGAGGATTCTGTCTAATCCAATTGGAGATGGATCCACATGAATCATTCCTTGCTCAGTTACCTGACTACCCAGACAGCTAATATCCCATAAACAGATGGAATAAACAAAACATCTAGATAAAAATGCACAGATTCAGATTTCTATCTGGTGAAAATAAAATTAATGTTGTGTTAATCAAAAAAGATCATTTTCTCTATATTTTATTAAATTCTTATCCAATGCACCTCCGCTCAACAGTGATCTTATGAGCAGGTTGAGTGTATTTGTCTGGAGAAGAAATGTATTTGGAACACTGATGCAAAAGCTGAGAACATGCTGCAGCTGGAATAGGGAGGAAAAGAGAAGAAAATAAGGCAGTAGGCCTCTGTGGGATAGATTCAAGGCAGAATAATCAAATTGAAAAGATTTTTAATAATGCTGTTATTATACTGGACTGCCTTTTTCTATCACTAGAAGACACTAATTAAACAAGTTGTGCTTTGCATTTATCTAAGTAAGAATTTTAAAAGGGGTAAACACAGATGTTGACATTGGTTGTCCCTGATGAACTCAATGCCCTGATTGAAACCCACAAGAATGCATAGTTCAGCGATCTCGGATTGTCACATCTATTTTTTACTATCTCTGTTTCTAGGAGGCTTATGTGCAGAAGATGGTGAAGGTGTGTAACGACTCAGATCGCTGGAGTCTCATCTCGCTCTCCAACAATCGCGGCAAAAACGTGGAGCTCAAGTTTGTGGACTCTCTTCGACGGCAGTTTGAGTTCAGCGTGGATTCTTTCCAGATCCGCCTGGACTCCCTCCTTCTCTTCTACGAGTGCTCCGAGCACCCCATGGCGGCCACCTTCCATCCCACGATCCTAGGCGAAAGCGTCTACGGCGACTTCCCCACGGCGCTCGATCATCTGCGCAAGCGTCTCATTTGCACTCGGAGCCCCGAGGAGATCCGGGGCGGGGGTTTGCTCAAGTACTGCCACCTGCTGGTTCGAGGTTTCCGCGCGGCATCGGACGCTGAGATGAAGCTGCTGCAGCGCTACATGTGCTCGCGTTTCTTTATCGATTTTCCCGATGTTAGTGAACAGAGGAGAAAGCTCGAGTCCTATCTGCAGAACCACTTTGTGGACCTGGAGGACCGGAAGTATGACTATCTGGCCATGCTGTACAACGTGGTGCAAGAGAGCACTGTGTGCCTGATGGGACACGAGAGGCGGCAGACGCTCAGCCTCATCTCATCGCTAGGACTTCGTGTCCTGGCCGAGCAGAACGCAATCCCTAACGCTGCCAACGTCACCTGTTTCTACCAGCCGGCCCCTTACGTTTCAGACGGCAACTTTAGCAACTATTATGTAGCGCAGGTTCAGCCTGTCTACTCTTGTCCACCTTCACCTCCTCAGCAGTACCTTTCTCATTTGCAGCATCCCATGTATGCCACCTGGATGCCCTGTAACTAACCGTTTTCTAAACCCATTATCTTTGCATAACTGGTGGAGCTCATGCCCATGACAAAAGTAGAAGTGCTGAGACAAGAGATATTGAATTAAGGACAAGGCGACTGGATCAAGACAGAAACCTCGACTGAGCCGCAGCGTCATCAACATCCCTAATAAGTTCTTGAGAACTTTGGACAAATTTGCCTCAATTAGATTGTGAAATATTCTTTTTCTTCTTCACATTACAATCCAAATCAGATTCTCATTGCTACCATAAAGAGCTACAGAAGTCCCTCCAGATGTTCTGAAACATGGATTCATTCAGATACTTTCAATGTGCACTGTGTTTATGTATGTGTGTACGCGTGTGTATGCGTCTCCTTTAACAATGCAAAAAAAAGAGGAACTGGATACTGTTTACAATTTTACAGAGTTCTCTGAATTCTGAGAAAATATTGAACAACAAAACAATGCATGCTTTATTTCTGTACAGAAATAATTTTCAAGTGCCTAGATCAAGCCTAAAGGGAAAACCTGTTTTTGTGATTCTTTATCATCGAGGTTTTGATGTCTCTGACATTTTCAAGGTTGACTAAGAATGTATAGGGTGTGAGAGTGTCCCAGTATTGAATAAGGGTCTTTTACACAGTGGGAGGAATTGGCCCAGCTGGTAATTTTGACAGTGTTTAGGCAAAAGCTCTGACCTTATTAGCAGCTTTGCTGTGTAAGTACACACTTAGATTACCAAAGAGGAAGTAGCAACATAATCTCATCTTCTACAGAGAAGGAGTGGGGGTTGGTCGAAAAAGAAAAAAAAAGTTTATCAGAGTAAATTAGCTGTTGAGAGAGAAGTGTGGTGGGAGAGAAGCTTAGGTGCAACTTTTAGAAAGAGGCTGAAATATTGTTTTCAATGCAAAGCAATTGTCAATCCACAGCATAACCAAAGAAACCAAATCTCTCAGAGAAGAAACTATTTAGAGAGGAAATGCAGGGGGGGGGGGAGCATTGCGCATTTCAAAAAGCATCTTCCTCATTGCATATCATGCAGTGTTTCAGAGGAGTGAAATGCATTGACACATCTTAAATGCAAAACTTTTGCTTACTTAAAGAGACCTTGTGGAGTTTTCTTGTAAAATTAAAAAAAAAAAAACGTTTACATCGTTAGTTACTTGTAAAAACACTAACAGCCTTTCCACGGCAGGTCTGCATTTTTCATTTGCATTGGCTTCTTTTTCTCTCCAGCATCTCATCTGGCAGCAAAAGCAAGGAAATTTTAACTTGGTGATAAGAGAGCAGTGGAGTAATCCTGACCGTTTCCAGCTGTATTTATTCATGTCAGTGGTCTAGTGTGATACCCATTAGTAATACTGGAAATGTACCTTTCCATGAACAAATCAACCCTGCATTTGTTGCATTTGCTGATTGATGCCGAGAACTTATTTCACACTCAAAACAAACATGTGAATGATCCTAAAACAAACCTGTTCTCAACACTGTAAAACCTTTAAAGATTTGAAGTTTGTAGATTTTGGATGACAAATGTAGACTTTGTGAGCAAAGGCTTCGAGTTTTCCTTCCAGTCTCGATAAAAGCAAATGCACTAAAATTACACCTACCGATTAGTGATTAGTGTGAAAATCACACCATGATGTCGACCTACACAAAACAGCAAATATTCTACCAGATACTTTTAAATTTCATGTTTTACATGAGGCAAAGCAAATATATCTGTATCTGAAAGGAGCACGGGCAATTTGTTTTGTTTTTTTAAAGAGACTCTGGAAAGTTGCGATACACTTAAAACATTCACTTCTAAAAATAATTCTTTACAGTAATTTTCTAAATTTTCACAACCTACTTAACATTTGTCAGTTTGAATGCATTTTGCCATTATTTATGCACTGTAAAAGCAGACTGTTTCTGCACATGACAGAATTAATAACAAGTTCGAAGAAGCTGGATGAAGGGTAGAAGTGGGATTGTGTTTGCTGGGAGAATTGTGCATTGTGTGAAACCAAAGACCCAGATATTTTAGAATAATGTCTTGATGCATATTTATTCTCATTCAGCTGACATTTAAACTGAACCTCAACCAGGAAATAATGTAAAAAATGTAGCGTGCATGATGAGGATGAACACAATCATGTGGGTATTTGAATGCATGTAACAGGGCTGTGATTCTGGATTGATTTTTGTGGTGATCATGTTCATTTTCAGATTTGAACATACTTGGCATATTCTCTCAAACATGTCAGATCTCCTATTTTTCTATTTCACAATCTCTATTTTTGTACAGTTTGTGTTGGGCTGACATAGCAGGCAGATCCAAAGCTGTGCAAGTGTTTTCTGTGGCGTGTGCAAATTTGTGTTATATTTTGGCTGATGAAGAGCAGCGCAGGTGGACTTGGTGGCTATAATGAGTTTTTTGATGTTTTTTTTTGTTTGTTTTCACTGTGTGTGTGCTCTGAGCTGTACTCGGTGGATATGTTGTTGCTCTAAAGAGATTGATTCTTCCTCTGAGCATTAACAGCGATGGCATGAAAATAATGATTTTATTCTTGTGTCAAGATGACCGTCTAAATAATTAAATGCAAAAGAGACCACGAAAAGAATTGTTTTGTCTTGAGTGCTTTAAAATATCTTTTCACTTTATGAGGCATCACGAGATTGCAAGATGTTTTGCAGGCATTTCAGCAATGGTAAGGCAACATGCTCTGGTATTTAGATTTATTACCCAGGTTCTTCTGAGGTTCACCAGTAAAAATCCACTTTAGGTCAATGCTCTTAGGTGCCCGCACAATCCCATCGGCCAAAACTTTCACTGCCAACAAGTGACAGCTGATTGTGAAGGATTTCCCCTCCGCGAGACGTCACAGATGAGCGTCAACGGGCGTCATTGTGTTGTTTGCCAACTTCATTAGCTCTGAGTGGATCTGAAACAGCTGGTAGGTGTCACGGAAATACACAGACCTTACTACCATCAGAGCCTTGGCCTCCAGGAACACATGGCAACACATGGTCCAGGTCTGCATCGTTGTAATGCCTGGTAGCCTCGTCATCCAGATGTCTTTTTTTTTTTTTTTGCTGACTTTGAGAAAATATTTTACACAAGTCTCTCTCTTCTGATCTCTTTGATCTGTTTCCCCCCCCCCCCCGGTCTGTGCCTTTCCCACTTTGTCTTCTCTACTTCATATCATGCCCTTAACTACATCTCTATATTCTTACAATAAGCCTTGACTTGATTGGTTAGTGACTTGCACATATTTGTTCCATCTCTGTGCAACATCTCTACCTCTGTGGGCGTCTTGGTGAATTTAAGCAGAGAGATAAGCTACGGAGAGGAGAACAGGGGCAGTGTTATCCCCTGTTAAGAGGGAGAGAGTGACGCTAAATATAGGCCCCCCTCTCAGCCACTGTAAGGTTATTAGCCCATCTGCCAAAAGCTGATTAACTTTCCTCTGCAAGCATGTACTCAAAGCTCTGCTGCGGCTACTGTGGGGAGATTTACTGCCTATTGTCCTGTAACGTACCTGTCTCACCTCCCATCATTTTTTTATTACGTTACTCTCATTTGAAAGAGCCGAAAGAATTAAAATCAGCCCACTTCCTTATCAAAGGCTAAAGAGGAACTGAGA
Organism: Craterocephalus amniculus; assembly: GCA_036024015.1. NCBI lineage: Eukaryota > Metazoa > Chordata > Actinopteri > Atheriniformes > Atherinidae > Craterocephalus > Craterocephalus amniculus. The sequence continues at coordinate 21,024 of JAVQJG010163945.1, forward strand.
ACAAGGGACTGCGGCCTTCAGTATGTTGCATAACAAGGAAAGACGCAAAGACTTGGCACAGTCTGCTCCAAACAAAGGAATCGTTTAATGTATTGCTCTTTCTGAGGATTTGTGAAGGCGGGCTCAGTGTGGAAGTTGTGTCATAAAGATTTTATAAAAAGTCTCAAAACAGAACCTTTCAGAAAAGGGGTTCAAAACAAGTTTCATTGTGTAGTCTGACTCTTACACTACCATCTTCATGACTTTAATGTGAATATAAGGTGACCACAAAGTTGGCAAAACGATGTTTCTCCCCCAAGAAAAACAAATCCAGAAGGAACAATTCCATCCAGGGGGTCATGATATCAAGGAATAAGCGCAAAAGTGCCTGAACCAGCTCCAGAAGATGTAACTGAAAAAAAATCTGTATTTTGCCAGAATTCACATTTGGTTCACATTTGGTTAAAAGGCAGTTAAATTAACCCCTAAAACGTGGCTAAATTTGGCACCACTTTCTTAGCCTCAGCTGCCTTACATTTGGTAAATGCTTAGTAATGCAACAAAGTGTGTCCACATTTACCACAATTGACGTGTTTGGGTGGCTACCCTCGTAGGTAGCCTGTCTGAAATTAACACAAACCCACTTATTAACACCTATTAAGCTGTCTTAAAGTAGGCATTTTGCAGATACCAGCGTGATTCAGCTATTCCTCTCTTGTCAAGATATTTGCCCACAGCTGCAGTGAGAAAACAGAAATTACGATGGGATTGGGATTTCTTCCATTTATATCTGTTCTACTATTCATGACATTTAACATATATATTCAAAAAGACAAAGCATAATTGACCAGAGTCTTTATACAGGAAGTATGGCTGCATTTTTTAAATAAGTAATTAATTCTGGGTCCGCAGGTCAGACTGTTATGAAAAGTCAAGCTTTCTACCTGAGGGGGAGACCCCATGCTGTTCTACAAAGCTTCTTTCATTCATAAGGAAAATCATGCAGTTTCAGGCTGACTCAATTAATTCACCACATTTCTATTTTGCTGAATTCTCACCACAAAGTCTAATGAGGTAAAGCGTCTAATAAAGAGATTGCATTTGAAAGTCTCAGTTTTGTATGATAACCAAAGGAAACTTTTTTTAAAGCATTGTTCACACAAGTTTTATCATTTATAGTTGCGGGGCATTTTATCACTACAACACTGTTCTGCATCTGCCCTCTTTGCATAGGTTTAGATTAACGAGACCAGCTTAGTGACTAAGGGTAAGGTATTTAACCATTCTCTCTTTAGAAACCCAAATCATCAATGTTTCTCAGAAATGTGGATTTGCATGTGGCTTATCAAGATTTGAGCTCTGAAGGGGGGTTGATTAATGCATCCACTTTGGCCCAGAACTATACAGAACTTGATAAGGATGTCATTCTCAAGTATTTCCTGTAAAAGCAACACAGTTCTCATGAAGAGGCAGGAGGTTGTGTGGGACCTTACATATATTTAATCTCTAATTTGTAAAAGTTTGACAAAATTGGATGTGTGAACCTTCTACATAACCAGTATGTTGATTCTTCCCATCCTGCCATGGATTTTGACTTTTTCAGCATGTTTACTTGGTGAGAATTTTTAGAGGATATAATTTCTAAATTGAATGATAATCATATTGTAAGCAACATCCTATGAACTGTGTCCAAGATCTAACATAAGACACATGTGGTCTGACTTCTGAGGGAGTTGTTTGAAATACAAGTTGGCTGAAGTGCCAAGACAGACATAACAGAGAAAATCAGTCACATTTAAATCACTCTCTTCTGTTTTTAGTTGAATAAGAGACGCTTGCTGTTGCCTAATCAAATAAATTAGCCAGTTAAAGCAATACAAATGATGTGTAAAGTTTTAGTCACAATTCAGTTGTGTACGCGTAAATCAAAACTAGCTAATGCTTTCAGACTGATGCTTGGGTATTTTCACAGGCAAAGGTCAGACTGAGTCACATCAGTGTTGCCAATTTTAATTAATGTAGGCTTCACAAAAATAGAAAAGGAATAACACCAAAAGGTCACTTGTAAAAAATAATAAAAATATGCATTTAGTAAGGTTTTTTTGTGCAAATTCTAAATATGGCTCCAGTTTGTGTAAAAGGAGGCTTAAGTGCAGCTTTTAACAGATCTGAAGACTATTATTTTAAAAAAAGGTGAGTACATCATGTTTTCATTTAATATAATTTTTAAAATATACGCTGACAGCAAGTTTATCCCTCGAAAAGAAATTCCAGAGGACGATGGAAACAAATAGCAATGTGTGTCTACAGATGTAAACCTGCATGTAAGCGATGGGATGCGGAAGTGCTATGTTGGGCATGAAACCGTTAGAGCACCAGCAAGGCCAAGAGTCCATCCAGCTCAGCCAAGCCAGGGTCAGAGGCCACTGAGTAAGTCAAACAACAGCAAGATGAGACTGTGAGAAGCAACAATTTGTCTGTGTGTCTGAGTGAAAAGAGGGCAAGAGAGATAAAGAGTGTTCAGGCATGCATGTCTGCATTTTGTGTGTTTTTGCTGTGTGTGCATTTGTGCTGCAGCAACACTTGAGTCTAGTTCTCAGTGTGAAACATCTGTGGACAATGTTGCTTTTAGATATTCTGAATAGCAGCCATAAGCAAAACTCGATCCTCTTGATTATTAGGCAATACAATAATAATAATTCAAACTTGGGGAACAAACCAACCACTGAGATTTTTCTCTGACATCAGATGCTAAACAACTGACTAGCTAGGGCAATAAATCAGACTGAATCCCTATGCTTAATTAAGTGTTTATTCATTTATTCACATGTTGTGTAAACTGTTTCACCAGCTGGACCTGATCCGACACAAGAACCTAGACTGTTTGGTTGCAAATGCAGTAATCAGCTACTAACAAAGAGATAAGTAGGTGATTTTGGCTGTGAAGATTACTGGATTGTTTCCTAATTAGGAACAGAACTCATAAATAAATTAATAGCGTCTTTCATACATCTGCAGAGAGCTGCTTATGTTGTAAATTCATCTTTTAAGTGTGTCTGCTGGGTCACTGAAGTTTAGGTTAGCACTTCAGTGCCAGATATTAGCTAAAACAATATGTTAACATCTCTGTGAGGCTGGATGCTAACACATGCTAGCATGTTGCCTCATTACACAGTGTGAGGTTTTCTGTTTGATTTCACAGGTTAGACAAGAAGGTAGCCTAAAATAAAAAAAATCTGAAAACCACCAAGTTTTTCATGAAATTTCATGAATAAAAAACACAAATGATATCCATGTGCAGGTGCTAGAAAAAAAAGATAAATGTTTGAACCTCTGATTTCCTTTTGCTGTTGTTAAAGCAATACTACTTGTGTTCTGACCTTAAAACTTTGGGCCTCTGACTTTTTTTGAATGCACACACTGACTGTCTTTGTGTACAATCCTGGAGTTGCCACTGCCCTGCAATATCCCAGGAGTGAAAAACCACACAGCACAACTTTTTCTTTCACCCTGGAGCATCCGTTGTATTTCACTTCATGGCACTGCGTAACACAAGAGCAACTGGATATCAACACTCTTGCTGAAAGCACACCACAAAAGATTCAGCAAAAAAATGTAAAATGTCACAATTGGAGTAAGTGAGGGGGAAAAACGACAAGAGATAAGACAAGGGTCAACATCATTCTGACTCTTACTGTATGGAGAGCGCTCAGAGAAAATACAGGATACAATATTGATGCCAGATTAGGCTTAGGGTGTGTCAAAGTGCAAAAATCTGCCAAAGTTCAGTAATACTGCTTCAATACTCTATACTTGGTATTAATTAGGCAACAGTTCAAAGGATTGATGACTTAGTTATCAAACCAAAATGGTAAATACTGGAGGGCACCACTAGGGGGAGTATGCAGCACTTGTACTCTGAAAGTTACAAGTTGCCGGTCAGTTGTATTTTCAGAGTTTTTTCCCCTAACAACGAGTTGAAAATGGACTTTGAAAATGAGGAAGAAGGTCTCATAATTTTGCTTGTACTGTTGAATATAAAGGGGAAACGTGTTACCTACGTTAGAACTGGTATATGGCCAAAGTGCTCGTAAATGCGGTACATGTGGTCCATTGACCAAAATGGTGGATGAGCACCTCCAGTGGTCAAGTCGATATCAGAGCTGTCGCACGCGTCACATTACCTCGCGTCAACGCGAGCGGTCGACGTGCTAAACTGACATTAGAGACAAGTGGTGGCCATGATTGGATGCATTGCCAACAGCAAGTATATCCCAGCCCCTTATAGTCATAAAGCTGCTTGGAAGTAATTATTTTGGTTGACTGACCCGTTCTGATGAAAAAGCTGACATTTTCTCCTCTATTGGGTCACACGATAACCGAAACCAGTTGCAGTTTTGTCAATTGAGGCTCGCGTTTGTTTTGGTCTGGAAGTCTCACGATACATGAGACTACCGCTATGCGGCAGGTGGTAAATCCGTTTGGACAGACATGCATATTTATTCTGCGATTAGTTTTTTGCTTTTATACTGCTTTGATAATACCTTTTACAACATACCTTTGAAGCCATGGTGACTCACCATCGCCTGTTCAAAAGAAACCGTAAGGTGCCTCACACTCTTCTTCATCTGTCGCCTTTTTTCACTATGTAGCACCCCCTACAGCACTGCATGGTAAACAAACCCAGAGTTACTGAGATCTGCTTTAACACTGTGAAAGGTGTATTTTAGGTCTTAAGTCTAACCATGTAGTTTCATTGCCAAACCCACAAAAAACATTGAGTGTGAGATTGAAAATGGAAAAGCAGTGGTCTTGACTACAGATTGTTACAATGTTAAATGTTGTTACAATGCTGAAGTTTCATGCGTTACCATTTAAGTGTAAGCTGACTTAAAAACACAGCTACCAAACAAGCTGCAAAGTGTGCAAAGAGTCAGTAATAATACTGTGTTCAAATCAGTTTAGAAAATTGTGGCTATTATCATCATATCATCATTATCAAAATGTGTGATTAGAAAAACATTTGTCCCTTTATCGCTCATGCAAATGTTGCTTATCTTCACATGTAATTGGTCTTGGTCTGAAAATTTTGGCACTTAATTCATCACTTCAGGGATAATTCGTGACTTGGAGCCTTACTCAAAAGTGCAATACTTTAGTTTCAAATTGCTCTGAGAGCTGGAGACATTATTGCATTTCGCTAAAAGTGTCACGGTTTAGTTCAAATATCAAGCTAAGGATCCAAAGGAAGAAAGAAGAGAGCCTGTAAAACTTAATATAGCATCAAGTGCGAAATTTCTGTCCACATGCATCTTTATTTCAGTTTATAGCATCACAGTAGGTGCTGAAAAGCAGTGACCAATTCTCCCCTGATGGTTTTTCAGTATTGTGCACTTTAAATACAAAACTGTTTTAACTTGGTTTGATTTATGTTGACATGTCGGTCCCTGTCCAACACATAAAGCTGTCATTTAACTGTGAGAACGATCTCAATGTCTCTCAACATGATTCCAGTTCATAATCTTTCAAAATGTTGAAAGCACATTTAATGATTTCTTTTTTATAAATATGGAATAGCTGTATAAAAGTCCAAATAAATAAGTCCTAAGACTGAGCTTATTTTGATGCATCATAGCTGTAAATTGCACTCAGTCAAATAACAGGTATCTATCATTTTTTTCAGCACAAATGCTATTTTCAGGGCTGCTTTAGGGTTAAATCTGCAAGATGTACATTTGTGTGGATTTCTATTTATGTATTTATCTTCTGTGTATAATTTCATGTGTGCATCTGTGCGTGCAGTATGTGTGCTTAAGGTGCAGTAAAGTCAGTTGTGCACCTACATCCCAGTGGAAGCGTTGTGACTTACCTCGTGTCCATCCTAGTCTTCAGTGTGCCTGCTTTTACTCGAGCGGTAATGATAGTCATTATCACATTGTAACAGCAAACACACCTGCCAGCTCAGTGCTCGTGCCAAAAACACACCTGTATATGTTTAAGTGTAGCCTTGTCACTATATGAGGAAACGGAAAGTTAAAGTTGGCCAAATTACAGTTTGCTCAACGGTATGTTTCACTCTGGGCTTTATAGCATCGTATATTATCAGCTGCATGACTGATCATTTATGAGCTGTTCCTGAAGGCTCTATGAAATCTGAATATTATTTCTTCTATAAAAATGAGCAAACCTGTTTCACACAAACTGGCAGTCACACCTGTTCAGCAGTCACTCAGTCAAACTTTATTAAAAGAGTGCTTTTAAGTCATACTGCCAGTCTTCCTCCTGAAAGTTGTTTCCTCCTTGCACATACAGTACCTCCTTGGAGCATTGAACCTGCATTGATTTAGGAATACATGAAGATAAAATATACCCACACATCAGGGATTTCACATTAAAATGCTGTTTACAGATTTAAACCCACAATAAAAAAAGAAAAAAAAGCTATACATTTATATGTAAATCATCTGTGCCTTGTAGCTGTTGGGATAGGCTCCAACTGGCTGTGATTGAACAGAAAATATGTTTCGAGATGGGGGAGGGTTTACTGTGGGAAGATCAGAAAGTTTGCAAAGACTGTAATTGTATTTCATAAAAATATTCCTTCTCTGATTCACTTGCCTCCAAATACACCAATGATATGAAATGTTTGCATCCAGTGAGGGATGAAAAGAAAGAGAGATGATGTCATGTGTTACTACCTTGGAATAAAACCCACCAACCATAAAAAACGCTATATTTTGTAATATTCCACCCATATGGTTTGGGTTTGGTTTGATTTGGCAGCTTACACATTTTGGTTAAAGTTTGGGAAAGAATTGCGGTCTCTGGCATTAAAGTTAAAATCCATGTCAAATTCACTTAAATTTTCAACTGTCTTTTTATTTGTCAGCAGACTAAACTTCCAACCCATCTGAGTAATCTCTATCGAGCCAGTCCAGCTGGCAAGTCTGTCTTTTGTCATTTTCTGTATAAGTATAAACAACTATCTCCTCTTGATTCAGTCTGTCTGTAAATCAGAAAAATGGGTTGTTAGTGGCCTTTTTTATGTGTCAGTATGATAATGTATGCTAAGCATATCAAGCTTTTCTTGCCAGTGTTTAACCAAATTTTGCTCAGTTTTCTCTGCACCCTCTATGTATTTCCCCTTTCAATGTTTTTGCCCTGTCATGCCCCTATCTACAGCATCCTTTTTTGTCATAACTCCTTACTGATAGCTAATTCAACAGCTACCCGGCTCCTTCCTTGAATGTATCCAGTATGCTGGATATATACAGTAAAGCTTTTCAAATCACACTTCATTGGATGACCACCAATCACACAACTTAAAATCTGGGTAATTTGTCTGGAACCTCCAATATTTTGCCTGCATGAAATTCTGGTACATTTTGGTACTGTTAAGTCACCCAGTTACAGGGAAAAATACTTTTAGCTACTGTGCTTCTTATTGTTTCACTGTGTGTAAGCATTTCTGGTACAATTTGGTGCTGACAGAATGATGAGTTTTAGGACTTTCCATTCCCCTATAGAGTAATGGTCATGAGTCCAACCAAACTTCTCCTGTGCTGGCCCAACAACATAGATTGGGTCATGTGGATTTCATCCTACACAGCTAAAGTCTGCAGCAGGGATCATCAGAGAAACACAAGAATCTTCCTGCACTTAACAGAGGTGAGTGTACCCCCTACTTCCTGGCCCTATGCAAATACCAGCATCCGTGTGGAGCATGCAGCATGCATGATCATGCAATGTGTGTGCTCATGCTACAGCATGCACACTGTGGTGTTTGCACAGCAAACAAAGTAATTTCCCAAAGTCAGCAGCAATGTTCCTATCAATACATCAAAGAAGCAAGTTCAGTCCACTGCTGCTTGACTTTCAACATGGAGCCAGGACACATGCCTGTTACATATAGGAGGAACAACAGGTCACTGCAATAGTTAAATGTATTAATCACAATAAACTATTATGAAGAAAAAAAAATCATAATTCTTTGAATAATACATTTCCAAGAAAGATATTAAGTCTGCTAAATTTCTCAGACCATTTGTTAGGAGAGTGCCAAAAACAGCACTTCCACATTGATATGCCAGACAAACCAGTGGATTTGGTCCAAATGTAAGTGAATGCATACCATCTGGGCAGATATGCTTGTAGTTCATTCCTTCCTTAATTTGTATAACGGATTTAGTTGGTTGTTTTCCAAGCACTTTCAGGTCAAAACAGAACTAACTGCATTTTAATGTTTATTTTAATTCCAATCATGTGAACCAGTTCTGTGAAGAACTATTCAGGCTTGCTATACGCTGGCCTGATATGTTTGCATTTCCCCAACAAATCTTTTTCTTTTTCTCCTCCCCACATTGTGTCTGGTAATGTACCTTTTAAATTTCCTTTTTGTTTAATTTCAAATCATGCTCTCTTGTTGTGTTTATATATTTTTACACACATACATACATACACACATATGACTAATAAATGTGATAGAAACAAATAAAACAAAAGAAATCGTGTGTGATCATCGGGGGTTCCCTTTTAATAATTGTGTTATTTGATTAACAGGGACGAAAATTGGTGTTTTGGTTTGTTCTTTGTCAGTAGTGTGCACAAAGGCTAGAATAATTGGTTCAAAATGCCACAGGGAAATTGTAAACCAATCAACTGTGATCCACCCGGCAGCATCTTCTCAAACTAATTCTCTTTACATGTCAAAATGTGATTTATTCGCTGCCAAGTGATCTGTTTTTCCCATGGTGAAATGAGAATTTTGAGAGATCATCCAGTTGGCAAACTCCCCCCCTTTTATTTTAGCAAATAAGCATCAGCTCCCTGTAGAAAGCCCCTCTCAAAAGGCCTTATCCATTTCATCTTACATTTTGGGAAAGTTCTCATATCGAGAATATTTTTTTCTCAGTGCACTTTTAAAGATTATTCTGAGGGGTCACTCTGCAACACAAGACCACATCTGAAGCTGGTTGGTATTGTGAGTCTCTCCCCTGACTCGGAAAAACAGCTGGTCTGACAAGTCACAGTCACCAGGTCAGACATGATTTGCAAAGTCATTCCTTCAACAGGCTACTTTCATTTTTTTAAATGAAAGTATTGAAAGTATGAAAGTATAGCCACTTTAAATTGTCTTGAAACTGAAAATATGCTATACAAATGAACTTGCTTTGCCTTAAAAACAAGTCAAACCCATCTCAAGCAAATGTACCACTTTTTTTCATATTTGCAAAGATTTGTTCCTATTTTTTTTGTATCCAGTAGGCTAAATAATTGGTCAATTTATCTAACCTGGCTACAACCATAGTCCTTGTGTACATAAATTGAATGTTCAAAGAAAATAAGGCAATATGTTACTCTGAATGAACACTTGCAGTCCAAGTAGTAGTACAATTTTTTCTTATTGGATTTTCTTTTTACAATGGGGAAAGGGATAACTGCCATTAGAGCTTTTAACTCAAAAATAATGCCCACTATCATCCGCAAAGATGTATTTACAGTGGCTTGGGGGGAGTCTCTGCTCTCTGAGGGAACTCTCTGGTCTTCTGTATTTAACTCCATCTGAGGTTCCATTCTGACTCTCGCAAGCCGAAAGACGCTGTCCTTTATGACCTGAAACTCACTGAGCTCCTTGTTTTCCTAATAGCAGATTTATGGCCTTCCACTGTGGGTTTTCAAATGACCCCAGCATGCTCTTTGGTTCAAGGTTAAGGGGTGAGGCCAGAAGAAAGGGAGACTGACAACTGAGAGGATGGTGTGAATGAGACAGCAAAATGTCAGCAAAAACCTGTAAATCTGACAGATCACAAAGTACTTTATGCCAATTGAGTCCTGAATGAAAATCATTTTTATCATCGTATGAGAAAAAAGTATTTTTTTTTTGTATACAGTCTCAAACACACATATAGTATCCTCTCATGTCAGACTGGATCAATGTTTACACATGAGGCTCACTATCTTTCACATCCTCTGTAACCTGTTCCCTCCATCTGTCCCATGACCCTTCTGTTACTTCCTTTCACCAGTTTCAATGCTTGCTTACATCTTGCCCCCAGCCTGACACACAAACACGGACACACACATATACACACACTCACAAACAAAGAGTCTAAAAATGACCCCAGCTGTTACGTCTCCATCAAAGGTCAATTGGAGGGGAAACCCAGTAGAAGGGTTGGTCACAATTTACCAAAGGTCAAAAAGTCAGGTAACGCACCGTCGTCAAGGCCCCCATGGCAACAACCCAGTTGTGATACACAGATAGCAGTTTTGTCGATTAAACGTCAGAACTAGCAGTTTAACTGAGCAATGTTTTTTCCAAAACAGCACTTACAACCTAACCAAAGTGTGGATTCTCTGAGCCCAGCCTCCTTCCCGACTCCTCATAAACTGTCACTTGGTCAAGACCCCTCGGGTGTCATGATTTAAAGATACACTTTAACATTGTTTTTTAACATGCAGGTTGAACCAAAAAGTTTTTTTTCTCACACACTGAAGGAAGTGTTATCTCCGCAGAATGCAACTCATTTTCTATATTTATCTACTTAGGCAAATCAAGCTGACCAAAACAGCTAACATGAAGGATTATCTCAGCTGATAAATAGATATTGCATTTGGCTAGAGATAAGAGGCGTCCTGTTGTTTGCCTGTGTTTTAAGTTAAGATCCTATTTATATATTTTTTTTTTTTTTTTTTTTTAAAGATACTAAATTTGAGAAGTAAATCTGCTACCATTGTAGGTCTAAACTGTCTGTAAGCAGTATGGGAGTGGAAGTCTTTATGGGGTAGTTGAGGAGACACTGAGTTAGTTGTAAATTGTACTACCGATAAAACAGCTAAATTACAAATTACACGAGAAAGATCATTAATAAATTCATTCTTGGCTTTGTTAATGTTAAACAGAGAACATAAAAAATACTAATACAAGCCAGCAAAAAGTAGTCCTGTTTTTCTGTCCATAACTTTCCTCCTTCTCTGGACTCAAAATTGCAGTTTAATCACTCTCATATTAAGCATGATAGAAAAAAAAGAAAAAGCAACACTAATCTAATTAGAGCAGGGAAACAGCCAAAATTCCTGACCTTTTCTGACCACAGCCCAAGTTTTTCTGCTGTCACTTGTGAGTCAGGGGCATCTGTTTCTTGTTGATGTGGTCAATGAAGGGATGTGGAAAAATAAGACAAGAGACATTCAGACTTGGGGACAAAAGTCTCAGCTCCCTGCTGTAGCAGGTCACTCTGCAAGTCTCTGAAGCCATGTGTGTCCACGTGGGTGTTTGCGAGCATACACGCTTAATAAAAACCCATCCTGTCTGCTCCTCCCAGCCATCTGAGCGCAGCTGGTGAGCAGATATCTGGGGAGACAGAGGGACAAAGAAAACCCGAGCGGGAAATAGACGAGGATGGGGTTGATTACAGGGACAAAGGTAATTCAGGGTGAGACAGACTGACCTTTTATAGAGAAACAAGATGAATTAGTAACTTCATGTGTGGTCATAACATTTGCTATTAGGTACAGCTGTGTTTCAAACATTGGCTTCCTGTTTAGTGCTTATTAAGGCTTTATAAGTGATGTGCTTGTCATTTAATTTGATCACTAGAATAAAGTCATTTAGATTATCATTTGTTGACAGTTAGAAACATGAACTCAGGTTTAGTTGCAGATACAATTCTGTATCGTTTTCCCTTATCTCACACTTTTTATTCATCCCTTTGTGATTTATTTATGCACATTGTCCTCAAATGATAGAGTCTGCTGTAATAGCTGGTGCTTAAGTTCTTAAACATTTTCAGACATTACAAAAAGGAGAATCCACCTAAACAAATTCCACAACTGTCTAAACATTAAACTTCAACTTAACAATTGTATTAAATAGTGCACATGCAGAGTTTTAAAGCTCAGATAATGAACAACTACAAGCCACAGAAGAGAGATTTTGTTTTTAAAATGCAGTACTGCCATGGAAAACTATTCAAAAAGATGTATGAATGGGAAAAGAACCCCCACCTCCTAATACCCTGTCCCACAGCTGGAGGGAAGCTGAGAAGGAAGAGGGGTTGGAGATGAGCAGGTATAACGTCCCTGAAATGACAGCACGGTTTATCAGCATAGACATTCACTGCCTTTTTACATTCTCATCAAAAGAGACAGTTTTTCCATTTCAGTGACTGAAGTAATGAAAAACAAGCTCACCATCCGAGGCATGAAGCACAGGAATCAGTGCAAACTCACTTTCCAGCATGACAACACTAATAAAACTGGTGTGATGAGTATTTTTTGGTTCAAGTACAGCAATTAAGTACAGTCGAGTTATTTATATCTTGTTTATACTGATTTACTCATAGGTTATGTTACGATTTGAGGTCATTTATCGGACCCTCAAATAGGGTCCTATAAAGTTTCAACTACAAAGATTAAAACAAAACATTAATTCCAGTTTTTAATGGTACTGTCTCTTTATTAGAGTGCTGCGGCTCACTGAGAATCTTATAGCAGTATATTTTAAAGCTTTACTGCAAAGTGTGTATGTTTTGTTGCTTTTATTCATCCTAAAAAGGTCTTGAAATGATAATCCTACAGAATTATATCTATAAAAAAGGTTTTCAGGTAAAAAAGACAAAAAACGGAGAGAAAAATGTCCTGTTCTGTTGCATTCTGTTATTTGTTAGCTGACTTGCTTCATTTTCACCTTTGATTTAATGTTGCTATTCTGACAGATGGATGTGTGAAACACTAGGACTCAACTGAAACCTGCTAAAATTTCAGTTAACAGCCAGTTCATATATGTTTCCTTCGTGCTGAAATCCTGCCAGCAGGCTATCAATATTTTCCTGATTGTGATACAGTGTGGTTTATCCCATTCCTATCTTCATACTTCATTTTACATCCCTCACAAAATATCCCAACCCTTCCTATACACCCTCACTGACAGAATAATAAATTTCACTGTAATAGCTGGTATGGAAAGTCATAAAGGCATAGGAGTAACTGCTCTTCCTAAATTGTAGCCTTTCCTCTCATTCAGCACATGGTAACAATCTGCGCTGTCATCTGCGAGAACTGATATCCTTTAGTGCCTCATGGAGGATTATTTCTTTATTCTTTGCTTTGATGTTTATGCTGGCAAAGTGGACAGGTGTCTGTGCACAAGCTGTCATGAAGGTGAAAACCCAGCACTGCACAACCCTACCTGCAGTTTTTGGTTCATTTTATAAACCTTTCCAACATTAGTTGGTTGAAACCATACATTTTCTGAAGGTTTTACAGGGAAATTTGACATTAGATCCTTAGGATTTAAAAGGCTTTACTTTTTGTGTATTTAGTTTTTGTTTATCTATTTTTGGTGTTTTGACTACAGAAACCTTTCTGTAGGTCATGATGGAATGATTCTCCCCCTCAGGGTTATAAATCCCCATCCCACCCAACTTTTTCTGACAGAGGTTCAGACCTGCAGGAAACAGAAATGAAAAATCGAACATTTTACATTTAAAAACGACATTAAGCAAAACAGTGGATCGTTAGTGTCGTTTAAGACACTTTTATTGATTTGTTGTTTCTATTTGACATAAGGTAAAGCAAATCTAGACAAACAGACGAGAGAAAACACACTGTGAGTTGCAAATAATGCAACGGGACATCACCAGGAATACAGCATCATCACCATCATACTGTAACTGTCCATTTTAAGCAAGTGTTTTCAAAAAAGAAAAAGTCCACAGCCTAAATGAAACCATCTGCTAATAAAATTTTGTTAAGAACTGAATTAACATTTGGAGAAGACTACAGGTCTTCTGGTAGTTTGTTCCAGATATGAGCACAAAAACTAAATGCTGATTCTTCATGTTTAGTTTTAACTAAGCAAACTTGAAACAGATGATCTGACTTAATAACTGGGTCCGTTGACAAGGATAAAAAATAAACAGTTAAAACAATTTACTAAATTTATAAATAAATAAACTGAAAGGAAACAGAAACTAGTTGTTATTTCTTTATTTTATTTTTTAATATACTGTCTATGATATATTCTAAGCCAAAAAGGAACACACTTTTTGATTTTTATGACCACAAACTATTTTGGTAAATTACATAAACACAACATTTATATTTAAGAGTTCTTTTTTTAATTTTTCATCTATTTATTTATTTGTTTTTTGTTCAGAGCTGCATTTGGTTCTCATTTAGAAATGATCTGGCTTCTGTACCTACTTAACCGTATGTGTGACTCATTTACTGTAGTTTTCTGCTTTTCTTTACAAAGAATTTCCTGTGTTTAGTCAGAACATTGAATGATGTCTGTGAATCAAATTAAACAGTCAAATATCAAATCTTACAGCTAATTATACCCGTTGGTTTGTCTTTGGAAACAGACGAAAGGATCTTCAATGCCATTATCTCAAGATCAAGGGCTACTCGTTTCATTATTTCAAGGCAACAAATCTTATTAAGTAGTGATAACAAGTTAATTGTTATCTTTAAATAACAAACGTTGTTTTCTCAAGGTCATTTATTTAATCAGGCCAAGTGAAGTTTATTTAGTGGCCCGAAGGGCTGCTGCAGCCTGAAGCCATGATTGGCAAAATGCCTATGCTTCTTTACAAAGTTGACAAACGATGGACCACACTAGCACATCTAAAGCTGTCCAGCAATCTACAAGCGTTTCCTTCAATCCATATGAAAATGACAAATAATCATGTAACACAATCAGAAAGAGTAATACTTTGTCTGATAGGCTGGGGTAACCTACTGTAAGCTAGGTTAGGCTAAGCTAGTTGCATCTGTTTCAAAGTGCGTCTTTTCATCTTTGAGCAAGCAAAACTGCATTAAACGACAATAGTAATTCAAAGAACATTCTACACATTCGCAAGTTAAGGCTTTTTACAGCAGAAAGGAGAATGGCATTTAATAAAAACTGTGGTTCTTAAACATGTAATGACATATAAGCACTGGCGTCATCAGGCTCAAGCCGCAGACTGTACAAACATCTTTGACATAATCCTTTGGTTTGTAGACCACAATGTCAATCCTATGTTTAGCATTGTTCTTGTCCTTGTACTATCTTTTCGACCCAGATGTGGAGAAGAGTATCAATAGGTAGTGACAAACTAGCAACCGATCTGACGATTCAGGTGTGCTGGAGAAGGAATACATCTAAAAGTTGCAGGCTAGTACCTCTCGAGAACCGGATATGTGGACCTCTGGTTAAATGTCAACACTGCTATTAACCTATAAAAGCAATAAATACTTTGCACTTAACAGGCTACTACCAAAATAAACATTATCCTGCAGTCAAGTCATGTACTTTGAGGGATTATAAACTCAAAGAAAAATGTTCATCAAGATCAAAGAAGGGTAGTATTCTTAAAGATCAAATAAGGATACTTTACTTGTTAAATCTGAAATTTAGGATACACATATTTCTAATAAATGTTAAACTGCAATTTTACTTTAGTTACAGCATCAGACAGACAAAGAAAAACCATAGCTCTCTGCATTTCTGGCTGTGTCAGCTACAACTGACTCTGTTTTTCTTTTTCTAACCACTTGCCCAAAGATGGAATGCTTTAAGGTCTTACCAGATGTACATTTATAAATCTGGTAATATATGAGTGTATTACAAATCAAACCAAGCAATTTATTGTTTTGGTACAAAAAGTTAGGGTATTTTTATACAGTTAACAAGCATGTCATGTGAATGAGTGAAATTTTTGATGATTCAGCTAAACTGCTTCAAAACCTATCAGGTCCCATGTGGTTGTGAGGGAAGATGCAGGGCAAACAAGGAAGCAACCGGTCGTGGATGACCACATCAGACTTCTGCATGAATCATTAGCGTGAAGACTCAAAGGATCGTCTGGATGTGTATGGGTATGTGGGGAGATCATTTTGTGTCCTCAATGTTTTGAGTAAAAATCTGAAGGGATTTAGTATCTCTAGCACAGTCATCCAAAATGGAAAAAAGTGTTTACCAGTGCTGGCCCCTTAAAGCCCAGCAGCTTTTCTTTTTTAAGACATACTACTGTCTGTGTACGTTTTTACTTTGTTCTTTAATCAAATCCAGAATGCTTGTTTCTCAACGACATCCATTACTAACAACAAACACTGACATCTTTGTCTGACTGAGATCTTGTATGAGGTAAGATGCTGGCTAATGTTACATGATTGAGAGTTAGTAGGGATGATATCAGCAGCAGCACACATTTACATGAGTTCAATTCAGACTTTATACACCTTTTAACACCTAATCAGTCGTCAGAAGTCACAATTTCCAGTATACCTGTATTCTACAGGCTTGACAGGTAGAATCACATCAGTTTGCATCTTTTGTTGAATGGGCGATAGAATGTCTTTGCATTCAAATGTATCAGCTTTTCATAGTAACATTTTACATCTAATTTTTTTTATGGATGACAAACAGAGAATTTGCAGTTTCCACAGTGACATGCCCACAATTGCTTAAGTAGCAGGAATCCATTCTGCATCCAACATGTACTGCAATCTCTCTCCAGCCAAGTCAGTTTCTTTCTCTCTTTCTTTTCCTCTAATTTTCTTGCATTTCTTTGCTGTATCAGTCACAGTGCACATTCAAAACATACAGTGTGTTCATATTTACTTGCTAGTGCGTGGTATGGTGCATAGAGTGAGACTCAGCTGCGACGTCACACGGTACCCTCGGCGCAAAATTGTACACTGCAGTTTCTTTATGCTGCTGATCATCAATGGCCCCAGAACTGCACATAAGAGATGTCACTGTGCCATCAAAGTCTGAAATATGGAGTTTTACAGTAAGGCCAGAAATCTACGTAATGTACCTACGTAATATTCAAACACCTTGCTCTGGAACAGAACAAAATTACAGATTAAAATATAATGTTAATATCTGAGCTCATGCATAACGTGGAGGATTTTTTAAAATTAATATATATCTATTCCATTGGAAACTGAATAAATTTGGGATTTTCATGCTCAGTACTTATTCCCCCACTTCACATAAACACAAAATCATCATTCTTCTGCTTGGTTCTTCTCTTGGTTGGATAAAGTGAGCTATAACTTTACAAGAGCAAAAAATCGGTGGTTCTTTTTCCATTCCCGATTCATGCTGAGATATGCTATTATCGAAAGTGGTGTGTGGCTTTCTTAGACATCTGGAAGTATTAGACATGTCAGACTGTCAGTGCTCTTTTCTAACATAAGCTACTGCTAGCTGTATTGCCATCTTCAAACAAAGTTAGCCAAAGAATTATTCTGACAATATTAGTGCAGTTCTTTTAGTTTTTTGCTTAGATATTACACATAAAGTCAAAATAATTGTTATTTTCAAATTTTTAGTTTTCTGGTTAGAAAATAATCATTTAAACATACCTATCTAGAGTAACTAAAATATACAATTTGCCACGGTTGGTCTCTCATTAAATATTCCAAGACAATTTGTATGCTCAGAGTTATGGGAGTGTGGGCAAGTCAACCAGCTCATACCAGCTTTGAAAATATGCTAAACAAGTGGTGACAGATATACACTCTGACTAGCTCAGTAAGGAATTCATTTACTGTATAACCACAAACGTAGTTTTGCTGAAAATCTCAGGCTATGAGACTCCAACATGAGTCATCAAAGCAACAATGGGCATGTGTTTGTGGAATTGAAAATAAATCTACAAACAAAACCCACGAAGTCTGTTCATGGATTAGTGTTTTTTATCCATTTAAGCAAAGAACTCTTATGATTTTAATTACATCTCAGACCAGAGACAGAAAACACTTTCCTCAGAAATGACGAAAGGCCGCTTGAGTTGATAAAAGTGAAATACATATGAAAAGTATTTCACAACGTCAAATATGAAAAGGTTAGAAAGATGAATGTTTTGGATTTTTTTTTTTGCTTACAGTTGACACCTATCCAAAGGCTGTTTTGTATTAAGCATGGTCAAGGATGGCATATTTACAAATTAGCCACTTCAGTGGACCTTATTGAGTTTTCCAATCACTGCTACTCACAAAGAATAAATAAATATAATATTCATTTAGCTGCTTACATTGTAATTACCAAGTTTACCTCATTGATAAACATAAAATAAAATGATACAGCAATGTTTTAGTGGAATAGATATATGAATATGATATAAGTTTATAAATAAAGAAATAAATAAGAAATAAGAAGTAAGAAAAAAGGAATAAATACATAAAGAATAGCCTAAAATAAATAAATACATAAGATAGGAATAGAAATGAAGTAAATATTTTACTTTTCATTTTTTTTGTATTATGTATCAAAATGAATAATCAAATATGCTTTCCATAGTTCTATCATATGGATATTCTATGAAAATATGGCTATATCATTTTTCTTTTCCTGTTTTTCAAAAAGTTTGGTTATTACAATGTATGAATGTACATATATACTGTAAATATTCATTCTGCAGTGAGTAACGGTGTATTGTATGACTTACTCATGTCCCCTGAAGTGGCAAAATCTTTAAAGCTCCACCCATGAATATACTAGAAAAAAAAACCTGTCAAATAGGCGTCCACTGTAGTGAATGATATGCGTGAAAGGGTTAAAGATAATTTTCTGCCATATTTATTCTATTGTGGTTTCTCATGATCCTTTCAGTTTTCAAAAAATGCATAAGCCAATTGTCAACCCAATTCTACTAGTTTCTGCAACTTCTGCCAAGTCATAGGGACGCTCACATGGGAAAACCCTCAAAAGGCCCAACGACATCCCGTGGTTTTGTAGTTTGATAGTTAGCATTATTTATTCATTTATTATGGATCCCCATTCCCCATTATTTTTCTTTATAATAAAGACTACTCTTCCTTAAATCAAGATAAAGACATAATTGTACAAAATAATACAAATATCCCAATATAACCTTCAAAGAAAATAAGTCAATAAGAATACAACACTAATTTAGTAAATTACACATTAATAGTTTACGCAAAACAAAATATATTGTATGTTCCTCTAAAGATCTGATGAGAAACCAAAGTATGATGCAAATAATCAGATATGAACGGTGGCATTTTGTTAAAGGTCTGACAATGACCACATTTAACATGTCATCCTGAGGGAGTGGTGGAATTATGTGAACATTTTGCCAAATAAACTCTTAGTAATTAGAGAATAGTAAGTTAGACTTGATACTTTCCACCCTCTATATTTCAAAATTAACTTTACTCAAAGTGTTACTTTTAAATGGATTAGGACATATTTGGAAATAAGTTCAATGAGCGATGGAATGATCAGAGTGAATCTAATATACATAGATATATTCACAAGGCCTATTTTCCTCACGTTTCTGCTGAGTCATTTACTGGACAGAACAATGAGAGAGGAGTATGAACAAATTACTGTAATTATCATTTTATTTTGAAGACTTTAGCAACTTTCTTTTGTGTGAGTTTATCAGATGTGTGAATATAATCAGACAAAAAATAATTTCTAAACTTTTAAAATGTGTCTACAAATGATAGATATTTTAAATCCTGGCTAATTGTTAGAATAATCACTGAGCTGCAAGCTGCTAGAGGTTACTTAGAGTCTCAGCGCATGACGTCAGACGCTGAACTAAGGAACCTTGCAGGCAGTGGGTCAGCCCCTTGGCAGCACATCCACTTCAAACTGACATTTACCCAACGTGACAGCTGAGAGACTTTGAGCTCAGTGGGGCAGAGGATTAACCACAGACTGCTATACCTGCAGTGCCTACAGCACCTACGGCTAATGCTGTCCCAATTCCATACTACATACGAATATAAGCAGGTTCAAAGTATGTAATGCAGGCACGGCAGAAACGTTGCTCAAAGTATAGACAGATTAGTTGGCTCAAGACTTTTATGTGACTCATTCCACTGCATTACCCAGTAAACTGCAGCTGATTCCTGATGAAGTTGAGTTACGTCTCGGACTTGAGTTCATTAAAATGAAAAAAAAAGTCTAGAAAGTCCAAATACTGTTTTCTCCAGAAATGTTTTGTTTTACGGTCATAAAAGAAAGAATATTTAGATAATATGAGAAGAGTTTCTGATGTGTATATATTTTACAAAATCTAAGACATGACAAAATCTAATAATTATATACACAAGCTCAGATGAAACAGCTCTGGATGGGGCACAAACCTTTGTCTCCTGGGTGAAAGACCCTTGACAGAGTAAAGATTAAAGTAATTTTTAATCACATGATGAGAACAATGTTGGTGCAATGTAGCCATAATGCATTTTGCTGTGAGGCTGGGTTGCCTTTAACCATGTCTCTCCCCTATGGGCTCATTGGCAGAGGTGGTCCCAAACCAGCTGAAAATATAATTAGTGACCACAAGAGGCTGGAAGTGCTGCACATTTTATCCCGCCTATCAGGCCAAGTTAGCAGAGTTAGCAGACCCTTTCCACCGAATTTACTTCTTCACACCATAAGTGATCCAATAAGTCTCGCTTTGTGTGGTAGAACTTGTTTTCCTGGATTTGTACCACGCCGTCCATTTGCAGTCTGACACGTTTTGCTCAGTGCAGTCAAAATATGGCTCCTCTCAGTGCCAGTGAGGAAAAATCTTGGGAATCAGGTTTCCTGTTGTGTTGCCAATTCAGTCAAAAAGTGGAACTGCTTCCAGCTAGCACTAGTCTTGGGAGGAAAATATTTTCACTCAAAATATTATCATGCACTCTCAGACGACAATACTGTTCACACAGAGATAGCACATTCATGAAGTGTGACCATCTAAGAGTCCCTGAAGTGTGCAAGAGGAACATTTTCCCAGGATGAATAGAAGTGCATGAAACAACAGGGTTTTAGGATCACTAACGTAGGCTATGGATGTCAGTCCTAATTAGCTTAAAGCAGAGCCTCTAATTCCTTGTGAAAAAGTGCAACAGTCCAGCTTTACCAGGAACCTCCTTTTGTATCAAGTCTACAGTTTCTCACTTATCAGTAACCAACTGGTTGTTCTTGTAATAAGGTACAGCAGATCTTAAAATATGTCACCACCAAGTTTCCACCCGTCAGAGCATTGATCATTGAAACAAACATGCAAAAATTAAAACTCATTTAAACCTCACAATCCCAAGACTTTGATTGGGACCCATACGTTTGAAAATATCTCACGTAGATCTACAGTTAATTTTGCATCAAACTCACAGCTCAGTACAGAGATATCATACTTCTCCATCTTCATCTCCACCATCTTGCATCAGTGAGCCACAGCTGATTTGATGTTACCGGAATACAATTTATTTTGCTGAAAAGTTTACCATGTAAGCATCAAATCTTAATACAATTTATTTTGGTGAAAAGTTTACCATGTAAGCATCAAATCTTAATATTTGACTCTAAAAACTTTAGACAGAGAAGTGACAGTTGACCACAGACTTTGCAAAGCTGATATGCAAGACTAATCGCTACATGAGTTTAGCCTGTTTTTGAGTAAAAACAATTTGGCCATAAAATCTGTGGCGTGCTGTTTTTAACATGGTTTATCATAAAATGGCCCAAACAAGAGGAGTCAGTATTAACTGTCTGTGACCAAACTCCAGATGACTTATGGAAATGATGGGTAGCAGAGGATGTTTTCAAGTCATTGCTATGCTGCGTATTTGTGGAATCAGCAGATGATTCCAGTCAGTGCAGTGAATGGAGCTATAGCGAAAGTTCAGTCAGGAAGACTAGCAATGATCCTACACTCACCCTCTCAGTGCTGTCACCTTCTCCCTCTCTCACTCCTTTCATCCCTTTCTGCACTCTTTCCTTCCCTCCTCTTTTACTTAAGTCCTCCC